>JXCR01144380.1:80343-90538 GCA_002079205.1 Phalaenopsis hybrid cultivar
GGATAATTCTGCTACCTCTGATCTCAACGAGGGCCTCACCTAACATAAAATTGAGGATAACACCATTCACATTTTCTGAAGTTCCTTATCTCCAATATAAAATCTATTGTAACCATCTCTTTATCAACAAACAACTACAATCTAAGGAAATCACAAGTGCTAAATATCATCAATGCAAATGGGTTTATCAACTTCATAGATGGATCTACCCCAAAACCACCCAGCACTTCTATAAAGAGTATCGGGGCAACAACAACATTCCACACATAGATGGATGTTGATAGATCAAAATTTAGCGGTTGCAATACTTTCAAAAATTTCCAATATCATTCTACCATATGTAATCAATCTCGAAAGTTGCCATGAAATCTCGATTGTACTTGAGAAACATCTCCAAGCCACAAATAGATCAAAGTTAATTCAACTTTGAAATGAATTGCACAATTTATCCATGAAAAATTAGACTACAACGCAATATCTCACCCAAATCAAAGTGTTCGTGGACAGTATTTATGCATCCGGATCGTTCATAAACAACGAAGGCATCATTCTATACACACTCAAAGGTCTCCCTCCTGCCTATCAACCCTTCAAAACCATCANCAGTATCGGGACAACAACAACAATCCACACATAGATGGATGTTGATAGATCAAAATTTAGCGGTTGCAATACTTTCAAAAATTTCTAATATCATTCTACCATACGTAATCAATCTCGAAAGTTGCCATGAAATCTCGATTGTACTTGAGAAACATCTTCAAGCCACAAATAGATCAAAGTTAATTCAACTTTGAAATGAATTGCACAATTTATCCATGAAAAATTAGACTACAAACGCAATATCTCACCCAAATCAAAGTGTTCGTGGACATTATTTATGCATCCGGATCGTTCGTAAACAACGAAGGCATCATTCTATACACACTCAAAGGTCTCCCTCCTGCCTATCAACCCTTCAAAACCATCATTAGAACTACCCTCACTCCTCTCAACTTCAATTACACACTCCAAGGTTTCTCTCCTACATTTCCTACTTTACGCGTTCCTATAAAATTACCATTTTGTAACTCTTATATTACATCTAACATGACAAATTAAGTTTTTCTTCTTCTAATAATCATCATTATGACCCCTTGGAACTTATACATATTGATGTATGGGCACCTCCCCAACAACATCCAATCAAGGATAACAATTTTATGTTTTGTTTATTGATGATGTCACTCAATATACTTGGTTGTATTCTATGATTCATAAATCTGAAACTATAGTGAACTTCCTCAAATTCAAACAACAAGAGGAAAAGCAATTCAATGATCAAATCAAATGCCTAAGAATAGATAGCGGTGGGGAATGCATTAGCATACAATTCCACTAACTCCTAAACTCCCATGGCATTCTACATAAGCTCTCTTGCCATTGCACACCCAAACAAAACTAGGTGGTTGAATGCAAACACTTCCATCTACTTGAAACCACTAGAACATTATTTGCTGGCTTTAATTTACCACAAAAAATATTGGTCTAACTCTATGCTCACTATTGTGTTTCTAATAAACCACGCGCACCCTCCCCAAATACAACCAATAAATCACCTTACCAACTTTTACACAAATCTCCACCACTTATTCACACCAACATACTTTCGGTTGCTCATGTTTTCCTTGGATTCCTCCAAAACACCAAAGCAAACTAGATCCCAAAATCGTTCAATGCATTTTCATTGGTTATTCTGAATAGACCGAAGGATACAAATGCCTGCAACCTGAAAATGGGAGGGTCTTTTTCTCTCGATATGTTCACTTCAATGTAACTTTCTTCCTATACAAACTCCTGATGCATTACACTAGCATCCCACCGACCACATCTACCACTCCACCACTATTCTTACATCCTACATCTATTCCCTCACCTCCTATCAAGTCTCTAGTCCAATCTCCGATATCTCACAACTCACCTCTTATTTCGCCACCAAACTCTGCCCCTCATGTTCTAAATGCATCCTCAGATTTACAATCTTCAATTCATCCAACAAACCCTCAACCATCTCATCATTTGTTAACTAGATCCAAAATTGGCCCTCTTCAACCCAAACATATCTTTAACTTATCTCAACACATCAATTAGGACACATAACCACTCACCTTCAATGTAGAAAATCATCATCGCCATTGGAGGAAAGCCATGCTTGAGGACTTACTACATACAACACCAAAACACATGGGTTCTTATTCCCTCACCACCCAACACAAGCATTCTTGAAGGAAAATTGACATAAAAAATCAAATGTAGCACCGATGGAACCTCCACTTGTTACAAAGCATGGCTTGTTTCACTTTGATATCAACAAAATTATGGGATTCATTATACTGACACACTCAGTCCAGTTGCCAAGCTTCATATAATCCGTCTTCTACTTGTCATCTCTCTACACTACCATTGGTCGACTCTTAAAATGGATGTTGCCAATGAGTTTCTCCATAG
This sequence comes from Phalaenopsis hybrid cultivar, assembly GCA_002079205.1. NCBI lineage: Eukaryota > Viridiplantae > Streptophyta > Magnoliopsida > Asparagales > Orchidaceae > Phalaenopsis > Phalaenopsis hybrid cultivar. The sequence continues at coordinate 82,831 of JXCR01144380.1, forward strand.
CCAACCACCAAGATATATGGATTGCTAACACCCTTTGCACATATGCCTCCTCTACTGCCTTAAACAAGTCCCTCACCAATAGCTCAATACTTTCACACTCCACTTATTATACGTCAATTTCAAACAATGTCAAGCCTATCCCACATTATTACATACCACGACAACTTTACCTCCCTTTATTGATTGTTTTATGATGATGACATCTTGATAACGGACAACAATCCCACCGAGCTGTAGCACCTCATGGACAATATGCAGCACCATTTTAAGATCAAGACACTAGGACGCGTCTCCATCTTCTTAGGAATCAACATTTAGCACACCACATCAGGTTTCTTCCTTAACCAAGCCCAATATTCCTCTGATATACTCAAAACTGCAAATATGGATGACTGTAATCTCATATCTAACACACTCTTACCTCCACACATACCTCTCTTGATCTCTAACAATCCTTTGTGAACCCTCAACTATCTTGCTAATTAGTAGGCTCTCTCTAGTATCTTACCATCACTCGACCAGACATCACTTATGCGGTAAACACACAATCGTAAAATTTTTAGAATCCCAACTGTCAACATTTTCAACAACTCAAAAGGCTTATACGCTACATTAAGTTATCCCGACTTTTTGTTCATTCACTCCAACCGGCTCCACTTCTTTTTCATAGTTATTCTGACTCTAGTTGGGTCAATGATCCTCTTGATAGTCGCTTGATTACCTATTATTTCTCCTTCATTCACAACAACTTTATCTTTTAATAGTTCAAGAAATAACCCTCTGTGGATTGCTCCTCAACCGAAATTGAATATTGAGCACCATCAATAGCCTCCACTGATGTAATTTGGCTCCAACGTCTCCTATAGGCATTTCAAGTTCCAAATAGATAATCAACTATTCCTTAGAGGGAAAAGCACTAAAACTGATGACAAAATGGATGGTTTCAATCTATGTTAGAAAAAATATTCTATTTTCTGACGATCTAGGGAAGGTTTATGATCTGGGTTATTTGGGACGACACAACTACAATGCGAACCATCACTTACCAATCGTAGTATTTTTTTCGACGCTTCTAATTATTATCGATGCATTAAACCATCAGTTATAAGCAAATATTAACTGACGATCATATGTCGTTGGTTATCTCTGAACCCGCCATCTGGTGGGATATTTACCAACATGATTTTTTAATAAGCGACAAGAATTTATGTTGGTAATAGTGTTGAGAATCGACAAATTCAAAGTCATTTATAAGATATTGGAAATAATTTTTTATAATGCTTAAACTACATCCGTCCCAGCTTTTCCCAATCCTCCCCTTTTGCCTACATTGCTCATCTGTACCTGAATCCCTCTCTTACATCTCTCCTCTCCATGAAATCCTCGCATGTCCCTCCACCCTCTCTCTCTCTTTTGTCTAAAACCATCTCCTTCGTCACTGAACCCTTGCGATACAGTCGTAATGGGAGCTAGCTAGGAACGCAACGATGGGATCATGGCTTGCAATGACCGAAAACTCCCATTTTTCTCCTCCTTTTGCTCTTCTCCTACCCAAAATGATCAAGGAAAATAACTTCTCGTCTTCATTTTCTTTTGGGGATGATTGACCTAATATTGTCCTATTTCAGTTGGATTACATTAGGGATTGACTTTAAGACCATATGTTTCCCTTTAAAAGCGAAGCATAAAACAAATTGTGTTGTTTTGATAAGAATGCTTAGATGGATGAGTGGATTGACACAAATAGACAAAATGTGAAATGAATATATTCATGATAGTGTTTGTGTAGCTCCAGTCGTGGACAAGATTGGAGAGAGTCGTGTTAGATGGTTTGGTCATTTTAAATGTTGTTCATCTGATGATCCGAATAGGAGATTAGATTCGACTTTTGTTAGGAAAGGCAGAGTTAAACCTGAAAAGACTTAAGCATATTATATAAAAATGTTCTTAAATGATTAGAATTAAATGAAAATATGACACTCAACTGTACACAATGCAAAAAAAGGATATTTGTTGGTGACTCCACTTAGTAGGATAAAGGCTTGTTGTTGTTGTTGTTGTTGTTGTGGTTGTAATAGATAAAAGTTCATGAATATATCCATCGAAAGGCTTGGTGTAGCTCTAGTGGCAGACTAAATTAGAGAGTCAAAAGGTTTACACACATATCATAAAATTCATATATATTTATATGTTAACACTTAAACTTTGCATTTAAATACAACCTTTCTTGTACACGTATAGTTTTATGTTTGAAAAAAAAATGGAAGTTTAGTTGTTTGATATGTAATTGCATAAGAATTGAGTGTAGAGTTTTCTATCTATACTTAAGGCTTAAGCCAATAAATGATCCACACCGTGTCAAATCAAAATTTAGTTGGATCGATCCACAATCTGATTTTGCATGTAAGGTAGGTCTATGAATTTAGGGCTTAGCATTATTAAAATTATGAATTTGGGGCTTAGCTTTTTTAAAATTTATGCGGTACATGCTCATAACTTAAGAAATTTAAAGTTTATGATATACATGTGTTACGTAATGTATGTCTGTGAATTTAGCTAGAACAACAACAATCAATTGATAATTAATTTTGGATCAAATTTCTTCTGAACTGACCTTCGGTCAGATTGAAATTAGATTGTTTAACATCATATTGATGTTTGGTATGTTAAAGATCATTAAATCCATTAAGACTTCTCAATCTAATATTTTTTGCAACTATAGCTAATCCAACCCTTTCACGAATATATTTTTTTTGTATTTTATTTCCAATTGTAAAGTCAATCATAGAACTAATCATTCTGAACGTGTAGCATCTTATGNTGTATTTTATTTCCAATTGTAAAGTCAATCATAGAACTAATCATTCTGAACGTGTAGCATCTTATGTGATTAATTGCACATCACGAAATATTTTCTCAAAAGAAGAAATTTCATATGATGTAAAGAGTATTCAGTATTTTCTCCTTTGTGAAGTCTAATTTCTACTTCCAAAATCAAAATTCACTTTGAAATCTAGTTTGTCAATTCCAAAACGGAAATTCACTTCAAAATCTAATTTCCATTGCAAAAATTCTCATTTTGGCAATGAAAATGAGATTTCAAAGTAAATTTCCATATTTAAAAATATTTTTCTAAGATTCTTTGACTACAATAAACCTACCAATTTTTTCTGACTTTTATTTTTTCATTTTTTCATTTAAAGTAATACCAAATATTTCAAAATTTAGGGCTTTTGATCATAAAGATGTTCTCTGACCCTGGAAAAATTATAGAAGACCCCTAAGTTCGTGAAGAACAGACCCTCAAAATTTTATTTAATTATGATAATTATTTAATTACTTATGATTTAATTACTCTTTTGAATATTTAATTAATTTAAAAATAAATATTAGGAAAATATTTTTAATTTTTAATTCATATTTTTCTCCTCTATTCACTGAGCATANAGACCCCTAAGTTCGTGAAGAACAAACCCTCAAAATTTTATTTAATTATGACAATTATTTAATTACTTATGATTTAATTACTCTTTTGAATATTAAATTAATTTAAAAATAAATATTAGGAAAATATTTTTAATTTTTAATTCATATTTTTCTCCTATGTTCACTAAGCATAGAGGAAATTTTATTTATTTTTATTATTTTTCTACACTAAGATATGAATTTTTTAAGTTTCTATATTTATTTAATTCCAAAATATCTTATTTATCTACGTATTCGAGTCGACGCTGCATCATCCTTAACATCTCTGGAGCGCTGCGCATTGTCCACTGATTGGTGGCGCTTTCCATGTGGCCTGCTTACTAGGCCCGATGTTGGCGTAACATCACATCGTTCGGCTCCATCTCGACCGTTCTTTCAATACATGCGGAAATGGACAACATTCGTTCAATATCCTCGACCATCCTAACCCGAGAACCGTCTGTGTTCTAGACCTAATATCTCACTCGATTCTCAACTAAATCACGTTCTTCAACGATGAGATAGAGGATGTTCATTTTGATTAGTGCCCTNTTGTTGGCGTAACATCACATCGTTCGGCTCCATCTCGACCGTTATTTCAATACATGCGGAAATGGACAACATTCGTTCAATATCCTCGATCATCCTAACCCGAGAACCGTCTGTGTTCTAGACCTAATCTCTCACTCGATTCTCAACTAAATCACGTTCTTCAACGATGAGATAGAGGATGTTCATTTTGATTAGTGCCCTATCATTAAGGAAAAATATTTCCTCTTTTCACTCTCTTCTTTTTTTTTTTTGGGAAGCATATTTATTTATATGCCATTGTATGAGTTAAATCAGTATAATTGTTAATAATGTTATTGAATTTTTAATTTTCACAACAACAAGATGGTTTAAAATTATTATGTAATTAACGCTTATATACTTTATGTTTTTTCTTCGTACATGTATGTGATTTTGAGGCTTGATGTGCCAACGATATGATGTATTAATAAAGAACTATAATTAGGTTCATTCTTCATGTTAAGGAAGCTATTACAAGTGCGAGATGCCACTAAATTTTGAACTATCCAGAGCTATGTATGCTAGTATTATTCAACGATTTTAACCTGCATGAAAGATGTTGGGGAGAAGCTCACCAAGAACTTTTGACTTGTGTAAGGTTGTTGTTGGGGTGTTATTCACCCACACAAACACATGTGAAAGATGTTGGAAGAAATCGATAAAAAATTTTAGCATGTTCGAAGTTGTTTGTCTGTGTGCAGTGTAACGACATTAACCTGTATGAAAAATTTTAGATTGAACTCCTTTTAGATTGATCGTACTCCGACTAAAATGTAATGAAATTGCGTATTTTTTGACTTTGGGGCTTGGGTCACTCCTAAGTTGACTAGAATTTTTGTTGGAGATATAATCATGATCACACTCCATGAGAAGCTTATGCATAAAGAAAGCTAAGAAGGAAAATTTATATTTTTTATTTAATAACTTTACATTAATATTATAAGATAACTATAATAGATGAAATGTGGAAAGAAAAAACAAAATTGGGATAAAGAATAATTAATAAGGAGAGATAATAGTCAAAGAGAGAAAATAAAGGTTGTATGACATAATAATGGTTATTGATAATATTTGTGAAGACTTTTTTCCATTTAAGCTCAAAGTATTCTTTTCCTCAGGATCCATGAGCTTGAATGTCTCTGCCATGATCATAGCGGTTATCACATAAGGATCCTCTCAAAGAGCCATCTATTTATTTCAATGGGTCCTCTTATAAAGGTAGGCCAAAGTTTCACTCTTTGGTTTAAGTGGTGAATTATCCTTTGGTGAGATGAGATTGATTTGAGAAGGGTGATATCATGGGTTTCTGGGAAAAAATCTAAAATTTGTTGAATTTTTCGTTGTTGTTCTCAAGATTAAAGGCCTGAGCTATAGGGCTTGGGATTGTGATGCCGATCGAGATGATGACCTTTGTGTCAAAGCATAGATTGTTGGGTGTCTCCCAAATTGGAGTTTTTGAGGTGGTGTGATAGACATAGAAAACATGTAAGTGTTCTTTACCCTGTTGCCCTTAGCTTTCACGTGCATTTTTTCATTTCCTTGAGTATAAGTCAGTTGGTGGCCTACGTTTGCCCTTTGCTTGCTGATGAGCTTCAATTGTATGCAACAATTTGATGGGAAGATCTTTATAGATGCATGTGAAAACTATCTTGTAGAACCGAGCCTTATTATGGGTGATGATCTTTGAAAGGAGGCTAAACTAACAAATCATATTCTTCCAAATAAATTATTTGATATTAATTTCTATAATTTTGGCAAGTGTCTCCTTCTCTTAATAGAGAAGTAGCATTCCGATACCAAACTCGAAGCTCTTGAAAGCTCCATCAACTTACAAGGTTCATTAGGTGACACCAGATGGGAAGTTGACTATTCAACAAGGATATGAATGGTGCATTCCACTATGAAGTCATCAATGTCTGACCAAGATAGAAGGTGGATGTCAAACTGCGTTAATGCCATTGACCACTTAATCGGCGTTTTGGATGCCTTTAACTTTTTATGATGAATTTTAATGGGAGGTGTGTGTAGATAGTGTGAGCTTGGAAATATGAACGTAATATTCGTGTTGAGAATACTAGGTTCATGACATTTTGGTCACCAACTGGTAGTGACTTTTCATTTTAGAGAGGATTTTACTAACATCGTAGAAGGACCACTACACATATTTTTTCTCTTACTAGGATTGAGCTTATTGCTTGAGGGAAAACAACAAGGTATATGTTCAATGTCTCTCATTGAAGATGTTTCAATAGGTGGGGTGACGAGACTATGTATTGGCTCGAAAGCAGCATGACATTCATATGTCTATTGAAAACTAATTTTTCATATGTCACTCAGTATTATTAAAAATAGTTATCTTCTGAGCACGCTAAGAAGAAAAACAAATGAGTTATCCACGTTTTCAAGTGTCGTACTGCTTTGATAATTCTTAGATTCATTATATCTTTAAGTGGCTTGATCTTCTCAGGATTTGCTTCCTTCTCAGGATATGTGGATCAAAGGAATTTGCTTGATGTGACTCAAAAGACATATTTAGCCTAATTGAGATACATATCATAATGTCAAAGAAGTTAAAAATATTCTTCTAAGTTAGAGATATGTTTTGGTGTCTTTAAGCTTTTTCACTAGCATGTCGTCGACATATTCTTTCATATTATGTTTGTTATCTTTGAAAATATTGTTCATGAGGTGTTAGTAGGTTGCACTGGCATCTAAAGATTGACTCAAGTTCCAAGCCAGGGAGATACACAATCTTGATTGTATCTTTGTTAGGGAGTGATTGATCTCAAGTGGATTCAATCGGACCTCTTTCATATATGTTAATATTATTATGCTACACTCTGATAAATAACCTTGAATATATCATGAGTCATTGATGGATTTTTCCGATCTCTTCCATACTTGCTAATATTGTTGAGCAACTCATCGATAAACAATCTCGGACGTAAATATTTTTTTGTGAACTTCTTCAAATCTCATTCATGGGTTTAACTTTTTTGAGTAACGCTAATGCAAAACCCGAGATAGGTCAAAAGCCATTGGTGGATCTCTTAGGATCCATTCCTTGCAGGTTAAGAGTTTAGAGTGTTACCTCACACTTATAATAACCTCCTTACTACATATAATTAGCATAGTTGATATTACTCATTGATAAACCTCATCATTGTCATATTAAGGCTCAAAATCACATACATTAATGAAAGGATATATAATATATATATATATATATATATATGTCCTCTGTTTTAAAAATTAAATATTAATAACTTTGTTAATACCTATATTGATTTGACTCATGCAACGTTGTAATGATAAATATGCTTACAAAATACATAGGAAAGGAGAAAGGAAAGAATTTTGTCAATAAATATGCGCTAGTCGATATCACTATCCTCCTTGTCATTAGAGAATGTCTTCAACTTGCTTTTAACACTCATATTTTGAAAATGAACAAGAATTTTTAAATTCTTATACGAGAGATACACTGATGATGCTAACCTCATTCCGGCGACGCACTAAACGGAAAGCTTTCAAGGAGTCTTAGACAAATCCTTCCTCCAAATATTGACATTTTGAATCTTTAAGTTCAAAAGCATAAGTATGATCATGAGCTTTTTTTATTATGATTTTAAATTATGCTCTTGAAAGTCAATAGCTTTTTTTAAATCTTTTG
>JXCR01144381.1:0-24418 GCA_002079205.1 Phalaenopsis hybrid cultivar
AGAAAGAAGTTTCAGATGGTTTTGGAATGGAATCATTTTCAGCAGTGAATTCAAGTGGAGTTTCTTCATATCATGGTAATTCAATAATGGATTGTGTTGTGGCGGGGAAGCATACTGAATTATTAAACATCGGAGATGAATTTAAACAAGACATTGGTGAAAGTAGCATGCTAACAACGCAGATCAAGCAATCTTCTAATATACTAAATTTTAGCCATGCAGATGAGTCAAGCTTGTGTAATTTGAATTCTCCTTTTGAAGATGAGTACAACAAGGATATTTTAGATTTAAATGTTAGAGATGAAGGAGATGGTGGTATTCGAATTGAGATGAGTGTTCCTGATAATGATTTATTTAGAATAGAGAGCTGTGTCCTTGATCAACGAGACAGTAAATCTTTTCTGCCGGAAACTGAATCAAGAATTCATGGCGTTCATATTATCAATAATGGTCAGTTTTTTCAGGTTGAAGAAAATAGCAAACAAAATGATGATAAATTTTTTCATGTTGAGGAAAATGGTAAACAGAATGCCATTCCTCTTCAAGCATCTTCATGTACAAATTTCAATGAAATGGAACCACACATCCAAAGAAGTTGCTCAGAAATCACAAATAGGACCGGACAAAAGTGCAGCTTGTCTACTAGAGGTTCATTTCTTGATTTAAAGAGGAGTTCATTGCCGTCTATTGAAAGTGAAAAGTTTAAGCTTGGGAATGAAGTTGAGCGCTTAAGGAAGAGATTAAAAATAATTAGACAGGGTAGAGAGAAGCTGAATTTGTCTACAGACCACAAGGAAAAGGAATGCTTCCAGCTACAACTACTTGATGAGATTGTGTGCCAACTTGAACAAATCAAGAAAGTATCAGAGCCAACTAAAAGTTTTCGCCAAGCTTCATTACCTCCTCTATTACACAAGGTGCTCTCCTAAATTATGCTTGTAGCTAAAATTATCCTCATGTAACTCTATGAAACCTCTTGCTATTGCATTTTCTTTTGAGTTATTATTTCTGTTAAATTGTAATATTTAGCATTGCGTTTAGTTAGTTTTATCTATACTTAATGTACAATGTACCTTCTGATATGAGCATTCTGTGGATCAACAATCTCTTGGGAAGTTTAGATGGATATCCCATCCATGCTAGCAGTTCCATTCTTGTGCCATATTATGGTTATTTTACAGCTTATTGGTTTTTGAGAATGAGACAAATATATATGATATTATATGATTTTGCTATCAAATTATTTAGTTTTAAGCATGATATAAATGATAGAACTGTATAACTACGATATTGCTTGCTCTTTTGCGTAGTTTGGATGTAGTTTTAAATGTCAATTTGCATCATGAATACTTAGAAGCCTGCCCTGACCTTGGTTTATGATACAAAAAGGTTGATATAAGTAATTTTAGGTCATGCAATATTACATCATGTGCTTAAACCTATATTGTTTAAGTTTCACTTGATTTTCCATCAATAATGATTGATATTTGCAGAATTTTGTATATGCTAATATCATGTATCATATACTTCTTGTTTATTTCATTAGTTCTAAGCTCCTATTTTTTCAATATTTTTCTATTTATTTAATTCAAAAGATGTATTGCCTATCAAATTAGGTCATCTGCAAATAATATAAATCAAGTTTCCTTGCTTTAGTTATTTTAAGCATCCTCACTCTAATGTAGAAAAATATCCTAAACTTGATTTTATTTAACTATGAAACTCTTTTATAACTTCATTACTAAACCTAATCCCAATCACTTTTCATTCAACACTTCGTGAACGATATTAGCACACGTTCTTGTTAATAATCAAGTCTAATTGTTCTTGACCATTCAATATTAATATAAATTTAATGTTGTGACTTTAATGACTATATTTTTCAATTGGTTCTTTGAGCATAAAAATCATCCATATCATCCATATTCTTTCATTAAAATCTGTTTGAATTCCTCCAATGCTGAATGCAATTTTTTATATGCAATTTCTTCCATGGTTCTATTGCATTCTATTAAAAGTTTAATTCCTTTAAAGTTACCACAATTTTGATTATCTTTTTGATTAAACATTTGTATCAAGACATCTTTTCTCTAATCTTTTAGCAATACATTATTCTTAAATATTTCTTTCCAATGGTTTGTTAGCCAAAATTCACCATTATGTTTTGCAACTCTCGAAAGTCTAATCGTTGTCATTTAGTGTCAAATCCATGTAGCTTATATGGACAAAGTGAATAATATCTCATTAAATGACAGTTTTGAGCTATTACATTTCGACATCAGGTTTTGCTTTTATGCTTTTTTTTCAAAACTATCTCGACTTTATATTCTTAGATCAAATTACATTATACTTTCTGTTTTTGTATATTTTGTTTTATTTCAATAACTTATTATTATTATTAATTTTTTTTGCTTAACAAGTAAAAACCCTATGCGAATGCATGAAAAAGCAGTACTTTTAATAAATTTATTTAGACTCAATCCAATGAGGTCTCTGTGCGTTATATCAAATGACATCATAACTTTTCATATGGGCAGCAATTTATTTCAAATGAGATGTCAAACTTACATAATATATATCAGTACAATGTTCAGCTACACTTTCCAAGAAAAATGTTCTAGATAAGTGTAAAGTTTGTTATTCAACTAAAAAATAAATAAACTTACATGTTATCTCTAGTTTTGAAATTGTCGAAAGATAAGAGGACCAGAGTATGGATACCAAGGAAAGTGAAAAGAGCAAACTGTTGACATTTTAAAGTATAATTCTCTGATTGTCGCAGTCTAATATATTTTTTTATAAAGTGCAAGTGCAATTATAAAAATTAGAGAATATAGAGAAAAAGCATGTGAAACTCTCAATTTTATTGTCAAAATAAATTGTTTAGGAAGAACTAAAAGGTATTAAATGAAAACAGAAGAAACCAACCCAATGATACCTCAAAATAATTACGTGTTAAAGAATGCACCAGGACTTGCAAATATCAATTATTTCTTCAGATATAAAAACTGTATACCAGTGAAAAATTTGTATCATTTGTCTAATCTGATTTTTTCAGTTGGTGTTAATTTAAACAAAATTGCAACCATGTACAAAGCAATTGCTGAATCCTAGTGAGCAATGAATTTTTTTTTATGGTTTATATTAATTTCAACTTCAAAAAGTATTATTTGATTTTGAAAATCAATAAACCATGACAATAATCACATGCGCAGAAGAAAATCTCATTGGCCTTCCCTTTGACAGAATGCTTACCATCAATCTCAATGGTATGTAAAAATTCAAACCCCATCGCCTTAAAAAAAATAAGGATTAATTACACTTGTCTTGCCTATAGCTGGTTAATCGTATATCTTCACTTCATTTTATGAAGTTACACTATGTTCCTCTGTTAGATATTGTATTACACAGTGTAATTTTAAAAGTAGGAGAATATAGAGAAAAAGCATGTGGAAACCCCCAATTTTTTGCGGAAATAAATTTTCTAGAACTAGAAGGTATTAAATGAAAACAGAAGAAAGCAGCCCAACGATAACTCAAAATAATTACGTATTAAAGAATGCACCATGAATTGCAAATATTAATCATTTTTTTGAATATAAAAACTGTATATCTGTGAAAAACCTTCATCACTTAACTAATCTAATTTTTTAAATTGGTGTTACTTTAGTCAAAATAGCAAACATGTAGAACGCAATTGCAAAAACAGTCTCATACAAAGTCATATCAGTCCATGTTTGTTTGAATCTGTTACGCCGGCGCCTAAGGGTCATGTAGTGTTTTCTTATTTATTATTTTTAAGTGTAAATAGGGCTAATATTAGAATTAGGGCTATGCATGAGATTGTCATCTTGAGTATTAAGATTAAGGTTTGGGAGAGATCACCTACCTCCGATTGTAGTTGTTAGGATTGGGGTTTGGGGGAGATAGCCTGCCTCTCGAATTACAAATGTTTATCTTTTATGCATTTGAGTGTGTTGTTTGTGATCCTGAAATAAAATATTTTGTTTTGGCCTAATTTTTGTAAAAAATGGTCACCTATTCATGTCAAATCTGTATCAGAGCATTTGATTAAGGGAACCAATGTTGGGATCGTGGCATTCAGTTGTTGCTTCTCGGATCAAGATAAAAACCTATAATATTCATGACCTAACCTCGCAAAATAGTCTCAATTAGATCTAGCTGGGAAGCCAACCACGGGACCGCGGTGTATAGTAACCCAATTGTGTGAAATTGCCGTGATTGAGTTAGTTGGGAAGCAACAACTATACGCGTACTGAGCAAACAACGGGATCACATATAGAGCAAACGATAGGATTGAGCGACAATTCCCTAGCTTTCCCTTCGCGATTCATAATGGACCACGCTGGATTGAGCAATAGGATCACCACTTACAGAAATTTTGAATCGCTACGTACACTGGAGATCGAGCTTAATTTTTGCATTGTTACCTTTCCTTAGCAATTCATAGCCACACATCACACTCTAGGAAACAATCAGATCACAATGCACAAAAAATTCACTTCCGTGAAAGAAACTTTCCTTGAGAGTATTGGCGACCAAGAAAATAGATTATCTAGAAAAAAATTAGAGAAAGAGGTGAATCAAATCAGGTCAAAAATGAAGAAGTGTCATCCATGGAGGTTCAACTTTTATGTATGGAGGGAGGATTCATGTTTATAGAAGCCATGATGAAGAAGATTNTTGAGAGTATTGGCGACCAAGAAAATAGATTATCTAGAAAAAAACTAGAGAAAGAGGTGAATCAAATCAGGTAAAAAATGAAGAAGTGTCATCCATGGAGGTTCAGCTTTTATGTATGGAGGGAGGATTCATGTTTATAGAAGCCATGATGAAGAAGATTGTGCAGTTTCATGCAAACTTATCAGGGGACTGAGCGACGGTGTCAAGAATGGACGTGAGCTACGATGATTGGAAGGATTCATGCGAAATCAGGATAGCGTCACTGCTTTAGGTGGCTGGTGCTGCGGGGTCGAGTGCAGGAATTAGGAGCTGACTGAGCTGCAACAATCTGAAGGATTTGCGCGACATCAAAACAACATCGTGTCTTAGGCGGATCTAAAGCCATGGGACTGAGCAAAAAAAATGGGAGCGGGCTCGAGCATGCAATAATCTTTAGACCGGGGGTTTCTTCCATCAGTTTGAGTCCANAAAAAAAAATGGGAGCGGGCTCGAGCATGCAATAATCTTTAGACCGGGGGTTTCTTCCATCAGTTTGAGTCCATACCTCTGCCTCCATGTACAAAAGGACGAGATTGAGAGATGTATCCGAGAGATGTTGGAGTTCGGGATAAAACAACCTAGAGCAACCTCCTTTTATAGCCGAGTTTCATTAACGAAGAATGATGGATGTTGGTGTTTCTATGTGGATTGACAAATTTCTCATCTCAATGGCTGATGAGCTATTGGATGAGTTGTTTGGGGCTGCAATATCCTCCAAGTTAGACTTGATGTTAGGGTACTAACATGTTCGAATGTGACCGAAAGATTCACACAAGACTACATTTTGAACTCATGAAGGTCACTATGAATTTTTGATTAAATGGATATGATTGCTAGATGAGGACGTGATGTGGGATCCAAACAACTTGATTCAGTAATAATTTTTTTTTTTTGACATTGAGGACAATGTGTCTTTTGGAGAAAGAATATTGTTATGCTGACGCCTAAGGGCAATTTAGCTCGTTATTATTTATTATTGTGTAGAATGAAGAAGATAATATTATTTATTATNGCCAAACAACTTGATTCAGTAATAATTATTTTTTTTTGACATTGAGGACAATGTGTCTTTTGGAGAAAGAATATTGTTATGCCGACGCCTAAGGGCAATTTAGCTCGTTATTATTTATTATTGTGTAGAATGAAGAAGATAATATTATTTATTATTGCTAAGAAAGGCAGAGGCGGACCTAAAAAAACTTGGGCATATTGTATAAAAAATAATCCAAATCTATTAAACTTAAATGGAAATATGACACTCAATAGGACACAATGGAGAAAAAGGATTCTTGTAGCCGACTTTACTTAGTGGGATAAAGGCTGCTTGTTGTTGTATGAAGAAAGCNTCAACTAAAAGTTTTCGCCAAGCTTCATTACCTCCTCTATTACCCAAGGTGCTCTCCTAAATTATGCTTGTAGCTAAAATTATCCTCATGTAACTCTATGAAACCTCTTGCTATTGCATTTTCTTTTGAGTTATTATTTCTGTTAAATTGTAATATTTAGCATTGCGTTTAGTTAGTTTTATCTATACTTAATGTACAATGTACCTTCTGATATGAGCATTCTGTGGATCAACAATCTTCTGGGAAGTTTAGATGGATATCCCACCCATGCTAGCAGTTCCATTCTCGTGCCATATTATGGTTATTTTACAGCTTATTGGTTTTTGAGAATGAGACAAATATATATGATATTATAAGATTTTGCTATCAAATTATTTAGTTTTAAGCATGATATAAATGATAGAACTGTATAACTACGATATTGCTTGCTCTTTTGTGTAGTTTGGATGTAGTTTTAAATGTCAATTTGCATCATGAATACTTAGAAGCCTACCCTGACCTTGGTTTATGATACAAAAAGGTTGATATAAGTAATTTTAGGTCATGCAATATTACATCATGTGCTTAAACCTATATTGTTTAAGTTTCACTTGATTTTCCATCAATAATGATTGATATTTGCAGAATTTTGTATATGCTAATATCATGTATCATATACTTCTTGTTTATTTCATTAGTTCTAAGCTCCTATTTTTTCAATATTTTTCTATTTATTTAATTCAAAAGATGTATTGCCTATCATCAAATTAGGTCATCTGCAAATAATATAAATCAAGTTTCCTTGCTTTAGTTATTTTAAGCATCTTCACTTTAATGTAGAAAAATATCCTAAACTTGATTTTATTTAACTATGAAACTCTTTTATAACTCCATTACTAAACCTAATCCCAATCACTTTTCAGTCGACACTTCGTGAACGATATTAGCACACATTCTTGTTAATAATCAAATCTAATTGTTCTTGACCATTCAATATTAATATAAATTTAATGTTGTGACTTTAATGACTATATTTTTCAATTGGTTCTTTGAGCATAAAAATCATCCATATCATCAATATTCTTTCTTTTAAATCTGTTTGAATTCCTCCAATGCTGAATGCAATTTTTTACATTCTATCATGCAATTTCTTCCATAGTTCTATTGCATTCTGTTAAAAGTTTAATTCCTTTAAAGTTACCACAATTTTGATTATCTTTTTGATTAAACGTTTGTATCAAGAGATCTTTTCTCTAATCTTTTAGCAATACATTATTCTTAAATTTTTCTTTCCATTGGTTTGTTAGCCAAAATTCACCATTATGTTTTGCAACTCTCGAAAGTCTAATCGTTGTCATTTAGTGTCAAATCCATGTAGCTTATATGGACAAAGTGGATAATATCTCATTAAATGACAGTTTTGAGTTATTACATTTCGACATCAGGTTTTGCTTTTATGCTTTTTTTCAAAACTATCTCGACTTTATATTCTTAGATTAAATTACATTATACTTTCTGTTTTTGTATATTTTGTTTTATTTCAATAACTTTTTATTATTATTAATTTTTTTTGCTTAACAAGTAAAAACCCTATGCGAATGCATGAAAACGCAGTACTTTTAATAAATTTATTTAGACTCAATCCAATGAGGTCTCTGTGCGTTATAACAAATGACATCATAACTTTTCATATGGGCAGCAATTTATTTCAAATGAGATGTCAAACTTACATAATATATATCAGTACAATGTTCAGCTACACTTTCCAAGAAAAATGTTCTAGATAAGTGTATAGTTTGTTATTCAACTAAAAAATAAATAAACTTACATGTTATCTCTAGTTTTGAAATTGTCGAAAGATAAGAGGACCAGAGTATGGATACCAAGGAAAGTGAAAAGAGCAAACTGTTGACATTTTAAAGTATAATTCTCTGATTGTCGCAGTCTAATATATTTTTTTATAAAGTGCAAGTGCAATTATAAAAATTAGAGAATATAGAGAAAAAGCATGTGAAACTCTCAATTTTATTGTCAAAATAAATTGTTTAGGAAGAACTAAAAGGTATTAAATGAAAACAGAAGAAACCAACCCAATGATACCTCAAAATAATTACGTGTTAAAGAATGCACCAGGACTTGCAAATATCAATTATTTCTTCAGATATAAAAACTGTATACCAGTGAAAAATTTGTATCATTTGTCTAATCTGATTTTTTCAGTTGGTGTTAATTTAAACAAAATTGCAACCATGTACAAAGCAATTGCTGAATCCTAGTGAGCAATGAATTTTTTTTTATGGTTTATATTAATTTCAACTTCAAAAAGTATTATTTGATTTTGAAAATCAATAAACCATGACAATAATCACATGCGCAGAAGAAAATCTCATTGGCCTTCCCTTTGACAGAATGCTTACCATCAATCTCAATGGTATGTAAAAATTCAAACCCCATCGCCTTAAAAAAAATAAGGATTAATTACACTTGTCTTGCCTATAGCTGGTTAATCGTATATCTTCACTTCATTTTATGAAGTTACACTATGTTCCTCTGTTAGATATTGTATTACACAGTGTAATTTTAAAAGTAGGAGAATATAGAGAAAAAGCATGTGGAAACCCCCAATTTTTTGCGGAAATAAATTTTCTAGAACTAGAAGGTATTAAATGAAAACAGAAGAAAGCAGCCCAACGATAACTCAAAATAATTACGTATTAAAGAATGCACCATGAATTGCAAATATTAATCATTTTTTTGAATATAAAAACTGTATATCTGTGAAAAACCTTCATCACTTAACTAATCTAATTTTTTAAATTGGTGTTACTTTAGTCAAAATAGCAAACATGTAGAACGCAATTGCAAAAACAGTCTCATACAAAGTCATATCAGTCCATGTTTGTTTGAATCTGTTACGCCGGCGCCTAAGGGTCATGTAGTGTTTTCTTATTTATTATTTTTAAGTGTAAATAGGGCTAATATTAGAATTAGGGCTATGCATGAGATTGTCATCTTGAGTATTAAGATTAAGGTTTGGGAGAGATCACCTACCTCCGATTGTAGTTGTTAGGATTGGGGTTTGGGGGAGATAGCCTGCCTCTCGAATTACAAATGTTTATCTTTTATGCATTTGAGTGTGTTGTTTGTGATCCTGAAATAAAATATTTTGTTTTGGCCTAATTTTTGTAAAAAATGGTCACCTATTCATGTCAAATCTGTATCAGAGCATTTGATTAAGGGAACCAATGTTGGGATCGTGGCATTCAGTTGTTGCTTCTCGGATCAAGATAAAAACCTATAATATTCATGACCTAACCTCGCAAAATAGTCTCAATTAGATCTAGCTGGGAAGCCAACCACGGGACCGCGGTGTATAGTAACCCAATTGTGTGAAATTGCCGTGATTGAGTTAGTTGGGAAGCAACAACTATACGCGTACTGAGCAAACAACGGGATCACATATAGAGCAAACGATAGGATTGAGCGACAATTCCCTAGCTTTCCCTTCGCGATTCATAATGGACCACGCTGGATTGAGCAATAGGATCACCACTTACAGAAATTTTGAATCGCTACGTACACTGGAGATCGAGCTTAATTTTTGCATTGTTACCTTTCCTTAGCAATTCATAGCCACACATCACACTCTAGGAAACAATCAGATCACAATGCACAAAAAATTCACTTCCGTGAAAGAAACTTTCCTTGAGAGTATTGGCGACCAAGAAAATAGATTATCTAGAAAAAAACTAGAGAAAGAGGTGAATCAAATCAGGTAAAAAATGAAGAAGTGTCATCCATGGAGGTTCAGCTTTTATGTATGGAGGGAGGATTCATGTTTATAGAAGCCATGATGAAGAAGATTGTGCAGTTTCATGCAAACTTATCAGGGGACTGAGCGACGGTGTCAAGAATGGACGTGAGCTACGATGATTGGAAGGATTCATGCGAAATCAGGATAGCGTCACTGCTTTAGGTGGCTGGTGCTGCGGGGTCGAGTGCAGGAATTAGGAGCTGACTGAGCTGCAACAATCTGAAGGATTTGCGCGACATCAAGACAACATCGTGTCTTAGGCGGATCTAAAGCCATGGGACTGAGCAAAAAAAATGGGAGCGGGCTCGAGCATGCAATAATCTTTAGACCGGGGGTTTCTTCCATCAGTTTGAGTCCATACCTCTGCCTCCATGTACAAAAGGACGAGATTGAGAGATGTATCCGAGAGATGTTGGAGTTCGGGATAAAACAACCTAGAGCAACCTCCTTTTATAGCCGAGTTTCATTAACGAAGAATGATGGATGTTGGTGTTTCTATGTGGATTGACAAATTTCTCATCTCAATGGCTGATGAGCTATTGGATGAGTTGTTTGGGGCTGCAATATCCTCCAAGTTAGACTTGATGTTAGGGTACTAACATGTTCGAATGTGACCGAAAGATTCACACAAGACTACATTTTGAACTCATGAAGGTCACTATGAATTTTTGATTAAATGGATATGATTGCTAGATGAGGACGTGATGTGGGAGCCAAACAACTTGATTCAGTAATAATTATTTTTTTTTGACATTGAGGACAATGTGTCTTTTGGAGAAAGAATATTGTTATGCCGACGCCTAAGGGCAATTTAGCTCGTTATTATTTATTATTGTGTAGAATGAAGAAGATAATATTATTTATTATTGCTAAGAAAGGCAGAGGCGGACCTAAAAAAACTTGGGCATATTGTATAAAAAATAATCCAAATCTATTAAACTTAAATGGAAATATGACACTCAATAGGACACAATGGAGAAAAAGGATTCTTGTAGCCGACTTTACTTAGTGGGATAAAGGCTGCTTGTTGTTGTATGAAGAAAGCTATTATGTTTAGGGTTAGAATTTTGCATGAGATTATTGTCTTGATTGTAGGCACTCATCTTTTATGCGTTTGAGTGTGTTGTTTGGGATGTTGAAATAAAATATTTTGTTTTGTCCAAACTTTTGTAAAAAGTCATCTCCAATTCGTATCAAAATCCTAGTGAACAATGATTTTTATGATGTATATTAATCTCAACTTCCAAAAATAGTATTTGATTTTGAAAATCAATAAACCATGAGAATAATCACATTTTTAAAAGAAAATCTCATTAGCTTTCCCTTTGATATAATGCTTACACGCAATTTCAATGGTGTGTAAAATTTGAAACCCCATTATCTTAAAAAATTAAGGATTAATTACACTTATCTCTCCTATAGCTTGTTTATCGTATACCTTCACTTCATTTTTTTGAAGTTACGCTTTTGTTCCTCCATGTTAGATATTGTATTGCATGCTAATCACAATCCATTTTCTATCATATTAACCCAAAAATGTTAAACTAGAGCTTCATAAATGGGAGGTAAGCGTAGTTTTATAATGTGCCTGGGATATTAGTGTAATTAATCAATTGCTAATCATAATTCTTTTTCGGCGGCATTTACATACATGCCACACAATTTTTATATACTTGCATACTTGACTCTTAAATTTTTATATTTACATGTATAACAATCAAATCTTTAATCACATAACAATTCCACTATTATTTACTTTTTAAAACTGAAATGCACGTTTTCATGCAATGGTTTATGACACCAAAATGTTATTATTGTAAAAATAAATGTTTAGCTGGTAGATATGTGAATACATAGGAATTGTGTGGTTTATGACACTAAAGTGTTATAAATGTAAAACTGACGTGGTGATTGTCTATATTTGAGATTAGTGTAATTAATCAATTACAAATCATAATTTTCAATCACACGCTATTTCTATATATTTACGTATTTAACATCTAAATTTTCATATTTACATGCATATCACTCAAATCTGAAATATCACATAAAAATACCTCTATTATTTATTTTTTATAGTGAAATGCACCTTTTCATGCAATGGTTTATGACACCAAAGTGTTATAAATGTAAATATAAATATTTAGCTGTTAGATATGTGAATACATAGAAATTTTGTGGTTTATGACACTAACGTGTTATAAATGTAAATATAAATGTTTGGCGGTTGGATATGTGAATACATAGGGACGGTGTGGTATGCATGTAAATTTTACTTCTTTTTTAAGCTAAAAATAAAGACAACACATTTCTTTCTTTGTAATCATCTTGTCATCGTGAAACATCAAGAGAAAATTCAACAGTAGAACCTATGATCAGGACAAGTATTTGCTAAGCTAATGAGGAAAATGAAAGGAAGATACAGATTCTATAGTCCCTGTGCACATGCATGGAGAATTCGCTAAATTCAAGTGTACGAACATCATCACTCAAGCAAGTTAAAGCAAAATTTGTCATCATGTTATCCCATGGGAATGTTCCATGCTAATTTTTGTTCATGTGAAGATTATATTTTTAAGATCAGTTCTGAAGAAAATAATAAATTTATTGTCTTTTCAAAAAAGAAAAAAAAAAAAGAGAAAAAATCAAAGTTTTGTACCATTCGTTGGCAAGCAGAGGGGCATAGTGATGTTTCAATGCTTTGAAGTTTCTGTGGGCTTGGTGAATGAGGTGCAAACACATTCCTTCAATAACTGTGTTTTGCTTGACCTTTTTGATGAGATATTTACAAGTGTATAAAGACATTTACTTTTTTTCCACTTTGAAAAAAATCAATTGTATTAAATTATAAGAAAATTTCCTGGATATGTGGTTTAGACTGCTTCTATGAAGAGCACATTATGAAGTTTTGCTATTATATTTATAAAATAAATTGTATTAATTAATGATGTAGTAATTATTATTATTTTCATTAGTTTGATTATATATATAATAATATTTATTTACTTTCAATCTCTTATATTAGTGTTATAAAGTTATGGCACTACTAAAGCAACTATAACTCTTATAGATCTTTTGACAGTAATCTTACAAAACAATAATCATTTTTACCGAATGACACAAACATAATATTGCACAACTAGGGTTGTAAACGAGCCGAGCTTGAGCGAGCCCAAGCTTTGTTCATGTTCGACTCATTAAAAAATACTACTATTCTTGTTCGGCTCGTTTATATATTGAGCTCAAAAAATCTATTTGTGTTCAACTCGTTTGTTTAGCAGGACGGATATGAGCTGTTCGCGAACAACAAGTCATTTTGATAACTTTTATCACACAGTCGTAGGATGTTGCAGGTAAGGGCGAGACTTAAATCTTATTGTTTATATCAAAATATTCATTTAAATATNAGTAATTATTATTATTTTCATTATTTTGATTATATTTATAATAATATTTATTTACTTTCAATCTTTTATATTAGCGTTATAAAGTTATGGCACTACTAAACAACTATAACTCTTACAGATCTTTTGACAGTAATCTTACAAAACAATAATCATTTTTTCTGAATGACAGAAGCATAATGTTGCATAACTAGGGTTGTAAACGAGCCGAGCTTGAGCGAGCCCAAGCTTTGTTCATGTTCGGCTCATTAAAAAATACGACTATTCTTGTTCGACTCGTTTATATATTGAGCTCAAAAAATCTATTTGTGTTCAACTCGTTTGTTTAGCAGGCCGGATATGAGCTGTTCGCGAACAACGAGTCATTTTGATAACTTTTATCACGCAGTCGTAGGATGTTGCAGGTAAGGGCGAGACTTAAATCTTATTGTTTATATCAAAATATTCATTTAAATATAATTTAGTATGTATTTATTCTATTTTTAATTTTTAATTAATTATTCTAATCGATTATAAATCTTTGTAGTCAATTAAATTATTTAAAAATAATACTGATCTATTATATATATATATATATATATATATAATTATATATATATAATTATTTTGAGTTAAAATGAGTCAAACACGAACCAACAANTTTATTATTTTTTTCTTAACAAGTAAAACCCTATGCAAATGCATGAAAAAGCAATTCTTTTAATAAATTTATTTAGACTCAATCCAATGAGGTCTCCGTGCATTATATCAAATGACATCATAACTTTTCTTGTGGGCAGCAATTTATTTCAAATGAGATGTCAAACTTACATAATATATATCAGTACAATGTTCAATTACACTTTCCAAGAAAAATGTTCTAGATAAGTGTAAAGTTTGTTATTCAACTAAAAAATAAATAAACTTACATGTTATCTCTAATTTTGAAATTGTCGAAAGATAAGAGGACCAGAGTATGGATACCAAGGAAAGTGAAAAGAGCAAACTGTTGATATTTTAAAGTATAACTCTCTGATTGTCGCAGTCTAATATATTTTTTTATAAAGTGCAAGTGCAATTATAAAAAATAGAGAATATAGAGAAAAAGCAGGTGAAACTCTCAATTTTATTGTCAAAATAAATTGTTTAGGAAGAACTAAAAGGTATTAAATGAAAACAGAAGATCAACCCAATGATACCTCAAAATAATTACGTGTTAAAGGATGCACCATGACTTGCAAATATCAATTATTTCTTCAGATATAAAAACTGTATACCATTGCAAAATTGTTATCATTTGTCTAATCTGATTTTTTCAATTGGTGTTAATTTATACAAAATTGCGACCATGTACAAAGCAATTGCTGAATCCCTGTGAGCAATGATTTTTTTTTTATGGTGTATATTAATTTCAACTTCAAAAAGTATTATTTGATTTTGAAAATCAATAAACCATGAGAATAGTCACATGCGCAGAAGAAATCTCATTAGCCTTCCCTTTGACAGAATGCTTACCATCAATCTCAATGGTATGTAAAAATTCAAACCCCATCGCCTTAAAAAAAATAAGGATTAATTACACTTGTCTTGCCTATAGCTGGTTAATCGTATATCTTCACTTCATTTTATGAAGTTACACTATGTTCCTCTGTTAGATATTGTATTACACTGTGTAATTTTAAAAGTAGCAGAATATAGAGAAAAAGCATGTGAAACCCCCAATTTTTTGCGGAAATAAATTTTCTAGAACTAGAAGGTATTAAATGAAAACAGAAGAAAGCAGCCCAACGATAACTCAAAATAATTACGTATTAAAGAATGCACCATGAATTGCAAATATTAATCATTTTTTTGAATATAAAAACTGTATATCTGTGAAAAACCTTCATCACTTAACTAATCTAATTTTTTAAATTGGTGTTACTTTAGTCAAAATAGCAAACATGTAGAACGCAATTGCAAAAACAGTCTCATACAAAGTCATATCAGTCCATGTTTGTTTGAATCTGTTACGCCGGCGCCTAAGGGTCATGTAGTGTTTTCTTATTTATTANGGTCTCTGGAATTTTAGTGCGGATGGTGAGCTCTAATTATTCTACTGTCATCAGTTTTGTCGGGGAAAAAATTGACAGGGAATGTTTACCATGGAATGGAAAAGAAGATTCATTTCATTTTTGATGTAATGTTGAAATGAAAAAAAAAAGATTGTAAATGTTATCCTTCTTTTGAATAATCGATTCTCATAAGAAAAAACGTTTTTAGGAAATTGAAACAATAAATTTTGATTATTTTTTTGGAAAAACATAGTTGGAATATTGTTTATAAATGTTTATGTGAATATCTTTATCTCCATTTCTACTTGTTCATGCTTACGAAGTGTTTTCTCATTTTAAAATAGTTGTATGAAGAACAGGTTCATTCTTTTTCAGTTATAAAAAAATTTTCTCTCTTAGATTTAGCTACAAATCTGAGTTCTTAAGATTTCTTGGCTGTTGGATTGAGTGAGAAATTGATGCAACCTAAAGAATGATAACTAATGGTCTTTTGGCCTGAAGTAAAGTTTGTGAACTATATAGAGTTACTTTACTTAATTGTTTATCGCTTCATAAATTTTAAGTAAAAGTGAACCCAATCAATTTTATCAAAGTTATTTGCATGCATTTATTTATACCACATTCTAAATTTATAAGATAAAACCAACAGCTGAAAGTTTGTTGATGAGTTGATTTTTTGTTGGCTTGTGAATAGGGAATGATGCAGGTTTGGTTGAAGAGGTAGTAAATGGAGAGAAGGATTCCAGGTCCAATGTTGGGGTTGCGGGTGAATGTGATGGGGGGATGTTTGATATGACGAGGAGTTTGGAAAGGGAGCTTGGTGATGAGCAAGGAGCCCTTGCTGCTCTTTACCTAGAATTGGAAAAGGAAAGGAGTGCAGCTGCCACTGCTGCAGATGAGGCCATGTCAATGATGCTTAGGCTTCAAAAGGAAAAAGCTGAAATAGAGATGGAGGCTCGACAGTATCAGCGGATGATTGAGGAGAAATCTGCTTATGACAAGGAAGAAATGGAAATCCTTAAAGAGATTCTTGTAAGTCGGGAAAGAGAGAAGCATGTTTTGGAAAAGGAAATTGAGATGTATAAGCAAACGTTAGATTCTCGAGAACAATTTGAGCAGGACTTTGATATTAAGCATAGCATTTTTGAAGAAAAAAAGGGTACTTTGAATGATTCATCAGACAATCCTATGATGATGCTACGACAAATATATAAATACATTGAGAAGAAAGAAGTTTCAGATGGTTTTGGAATGGAATCATTTTCAGCAGTGAATTCAAGTGGAGTTCGTTCATATCATGGTAATTCAATAATGGATTGTGTTGTGGCGGGGAAGCATACTGAATTATTCAACAACGGAGATGAATTTAAACAAGACATTGGTGAAAGTAGCATGCTAACAATGCAGATCAAGCAATCTTCTAATATACTAAATTTTAGCCATGCAGATGAGTCAAGCTTGTGTAACTTGAATGCTCCTTTTGAAGATGAGTACAACAAGAATATTTTAGATTTAAATGTTAGAGATGAAGGAGATGGTGGTATTCCAATTGAGATGAGCGTTCCAGATAATGATTTATTTAGAATAGAGAGCTGTGTTTTTGATCAACGAGGCAGTAAATCTTTTCTGCCGGAAACTGAATCAAGAATTCATGGTGTTCATATTATCAATAATGGTCAGTTTTTTCAGGTTGAAGAAAATAGCAAGCAAAATGATGATAAATTTTTTCATGTTGAGGAAAATGGTAAACAGAATGCCATTCCTCTTGAAGCATCTTCATGTACAAATTTCAATGAAATGGAACCACACATCCAAAGAAGTTACTCAGAAATCACAAATAGGACCGGACAAAAGTGCAGCTTGTCTACTAGAGGTTCATTTCTTGATTTAAAGAGGAGTTCATTGCCGTCTATTGAAAGTGAAAAGTTTAAGCTTGGGAATGAAGTTGAGCGCTTAAGGAAGAGATTAAAAATAATTAGACAGGGTAGAGAGAAGCTGAATTTGTCTACAGACCACAAGGAAAAGGAATGCTTCCAGCTACAACTACTTGATGAGATTGTGTGCCAACTTGAACAAATCAAGAAAGTATCAGAGCCAACTAAAAGTTTTCGCCAAGCTTCATTACCTCCTCTATTACACAAGGTGCTCTCCTAAATTATGCTTGTAGCTAAAATTATCCTCATGTAACTCTATGAAACCTCTTGCTATTGCATTTTCTTTTGAGTTATTATTTCTGTTAAATTGTAATATTTAGCGTTGCATTTAGTTAGTTTTATCTATACTTAATGTACAATGTACCTTCTGTGGATCAACAATCTCTTGGGAAGTTTAGATGGATATCCCATCCATGCTAGCAGTTCCATTCTTGTGCCATATTATGGTTATTTTACAGCTTATTGGTTTTTGAGAATGAGACAAATATATATGATATTATATGATTTTGCTATCAAATTATTTAGTTTTAAGCATGATATAAATGATAGAACTGTATAACTACGATATTTCTTGCTCTTTTGCGTAGTTTGGATGTAGTTTTAAATGTCAATTTGCATCATGAATACTTAGAAGCCTGCCCTGACCTTGGTTTATGATACAAAAAGGTTGATATAAGTAATTTTAGGTCATGCAATATTACATCATGTGCTTAAACCTATATTGTTTAAGTTTCACTTGATTTTCCATCAATAATGATTGATATTTGCAGAATTTTGTATATGCTAATATCATGTATCATATACTTCTTGTTTATTTCATTAGTTCTAAGCTCCTATTTTTTCAATATTTTTCTATTTATTTAATTCAAAAGATGTATTGCCTATCAAATTAGGTCATCTGCAAATAATATAAATCAAGTTTCCTTGCTTTAGTTATTTTAAGCATCCTCACTCTAATGTAGAAAAATATCCTAAACTTGATTTTATTTAACTATGAAACTCTTTTATAACTTCATTACTAAACCTAATCCCAATCACTTTTCATTCAACACTTCGTGAACGATATTAGCACACGTTCTTGTTAATAATCAAGTCTAATTGTTCTTGACCATTCAATATTAATATAAATTTAATGTTGTGACTTTAATGACTATATTTTTCAATTGGTTCTTTGAGCATAAAAATCATCCATATCATCCATATTCTTTCATTAAAATCTGTTTGAATTCCTCCAATGCTGAATGCAATTTTTTATATGCAATTTCTTCCATGGTTCTATTGCATTCTATTAAAAGTTTAATTCCTTTAAAGTTACCACAATTTTGATTATCTTTTTGATTAAACATTTGTATCAAGACATCTTTTCTCTAATCTTTTAGCAATACATTATTCTTAAATATTTCTTTCCAATGGTTTGTTAGCCAAAATTCACCATTATGTTTTGCAACTCTCGAAAGTCTAATCGTTGTCATTTAGTGTCAAATCCATGTAGCTTATATGGACAAAGTGAATAATATCTCATTAAATGACAGTTTTGAGCTATTACATTTCGACATCAGGTTTTGCTTTTATGCTTTTTTTTCAAAACTATCTCGACTTTATATTCTTAGATCAAATTACATTATACTTTCTGTTTTTGTATATTTTGTTTTATTTCAATAACTTATTATTATTATTAATTTTTTTTGCTTAACAAGTAAAAACCCTATGCGAATGCATGAAAAAGCAGTACTTTTAATAAATTTATTTAGACTCAATCCAATGAGGTCTCTGTGCATTATATCAAATGACATCATAACTTTTCATATGGGCAGCAATTTATTTCAAATGAGATGTCAAACTTACATAATATATATCAGTACAATGTTCAGCTACACTTTCCAAGAAAAATGTTCTAGATAAGTGTAAAGTTTGTTATTCAACTAAAAAAAGAGGACCAGAGTATGGATACCAAGGAAGGTGAAAAGAGCAAACTGTTGATATTTTAAAGTATAATTCTCTGATTGTCGCAGTCTAATATATTTTTTTGTAAAGTGCAAGTGCAATTATAAAAATTAGAGAATATAGAGAAAAAACATGTGAAACTCTCACTTTTATTGTCGTAATAAATTGTTTAGGAAGAACTAAAAGGTATTAAATGAAAACAAAAGAAATCAACCCAATGATACCTCAAAATAATTACGTGTTAAAGAATGCACCATGACTTGCAAATATCAATTATTTCTTCAGATATAAAAACTGTATACCATTGAAAATTTTTTATCATTTGTCTAATCTGATTTTTTCAATTGTTGTTAATTTATACAAAATTGCAACCATGTACAAAGCAATTGCTGAATCCTAGTGAGCAATGAATTTTTTTTTATGGTGTATATTAATTTCAACTTCAAAAAGTATTATTTGATTTTGAAAATCAATAAACCATGAGAATGATTACATGCGCAGAAGAAAATCTCATTAGCCTTCCCTTTGACAGAATGCTTACCATCAATCCCAATGGTATGTAAAAATTCAAACCCCATCGCCTTAAAAAAATTAAGGATTAATTACACTTGTCTTTCCTATTGCTGGTTAATCGTATATATTCACTTCATTTTATGAAGTTACACTATGTATGCAGTCTTGTGTTAATTACACATGTCTTGCCTATAGCTGGTTAATCGCATATCTTCGCCTGAAAAATCGTATGCAGTCTTGTGTTAATCACACTTGTCTTGCCTATTGTATTACACAGTGTAATTTTAAAAGTAGGAGAGTATAGAGAACAAGCATGTGAAACCCCAATTTTCGTCGGAAATAAATTTTCTAGAACTAGAAGGTATTAAATGAAAACAGAACAAAGCAGCCCAACGCTAACTCAAAATAATTACGTATTGAAGAATGCACCATGAATTGCAAATATTAATTATTTTTTTGAATATAAAAACTGTATATCTGTGAACAACCTTCATCACTTAACTAATCTAATTTTTTAAATTGGTACTTTAGTCAAAATCGCGATCATGTAGAAAGCAATTGCAAAAACAGTCTCATACAACGCCATATCAGTCCATGTTTGTTTGAATCTGTTACGCCGGCGCCTAAGGGTCATGTAGTGTTTTCTTATTTATTATTTTTTAGTGAAAATAGGGCTAATATGTTTAGGGTTAAGGCTATGCATGAGATTGTGATCTTGAGTATTAAGATTAAGGTTTGGGAGAGATCACCTACCTCAGATTGTAGCTGTTAGGATTAGCGTTTGGGGGAGATAGCTTGCCTCTCGAATTATAGGTGTTTATCTTTTATGCATTTGAGTGTGTTGTTTGTGATCCTGAAATAAAATATTTTGTTTTGGCCTAATTTTTGTAAAAAATGGTCACCTATTCATGTCAAATCGGTATCAGAGCATTCGATTAAGGGAACCAATGTTGGGATCGTGGCATTCAGTTGTTGCCTTCTTCTCGGATCAAGATAAAAACCTATAATATTCATGACCTAACCTCGCAAAATACTCTCAATTAGATCTTGCTGGGAAGCCAACCACGGGACCGCGTTGTATAGTGACCCAATCGTGCGAAATTGCCGTGATTGAGTTAGTTGGGAAGCAACAACTGTATTGCGTATTGAGCAAACAACGGGATCACATATAGAGCAAACGATAGGATCGAGCTACAATTCCCTAGCTTTCCCTTCGTGATTCATAATGGACCACGCTGGATCGAGCAATAGGATCACTACTTACAGAAATTTTGAATCGCTACGTACACTAGAGATCGAGCTTAATTTCTGCGTTGTTACCTTCCCTTAGCGATTCATAGCCACTCTCTAGGAAACAATCAGATCGTAGCGCACAAAAAATTCACTTTCGTGAAAGAAACTTTCCTTGAGAGTATTGGCGACCAAGAAAATAGATCATCTAGAAAAAAAATTAGAGAAAGAGGTGAATCAAATCAGGTTGAAAATGGAGAAGTGTTTCTCATCCATGGAGGTTCAACTTTTATGTATGGAGGGAGGATTCATGTTTATAGAAGCCATGATGAAGAAGATTGTGTAGTTTCATGCAAACTTATTGGGGGTCTGAGCGACGGTGTCAAGAATGGACGTGAGCTACGATGATTGGAAGGATTCATGCGACATCAGGATAGCGTCGCTGCTTTAGGTGGCTGGTGCTGCGGGGTTGAGTGCAGGAATTAGGAGCTGACTGAGCTGCAACAATCTGAAGGATTTGCGCGACATCAAGACAACATCGTGTCTTAGGCGGATCTAAAGCCATGGGATTGAGCGAAAAAATTGGGAGCGGGCTCGAGCATGCAGTAATCCTTAGACCGGGGGTTTCTTCCATCAGTTTGAGTCCATACCTTTGCCTGCTTGTACAAAAGGACGAGATTGAGAGATGTATCCGAGAGATGTTGGAGGTCGGGATAAAAAGCCTAGAGCAACCTCCTTTTATAGCCGAGTCTCATTAGCGAAGAATGATGGAAGTTGGTGTTTCTATGTGGATTGACAAATTTCTCATCTCAATGGCCGATGAGCTACTGGGTGAGTTGTTTGGCACTGCAATATCCTCCAAGTTAGACTGGATGTTAGGGTACTAACATGTTCGAATGTGACCGAAAGATTCACACAAGACTGCATTTTGAACTCATGAAGGTCACTATGAATTTTTGATTAAATGGATATGATTGCTAGATGAGGACGTGAGGTGGGAGCCAAACAACTTGATTCAGTAATAATTACTTTTTTTTTCACATTGAGGACAATGTGTCTTTTGGAGAAAGAATATTATTATGCCGACACCTGAGTGCAATTTAGCTCTTTATTATTTATTATTGTGTAGAATAAAGAAGATAATATTATTTATTATTGCTAAGAAAGTCAGAGGTGGACCTAAAAAACTTGGGCATATTGTATAAAAAATAATCCAAATCTATTAGACTTAAATGAAAATATGACACTCAATAGGACACAGTGGAGAAAAAGGATTCTTGTAGCCGACTTTACTTAGTGGGATAAAGGCTGCTTGTTGTTGTATGAAGAAAGCTATTATGTTTAGGGTTAGAATTTTGCATGAGATTATTGTCTTGATTGTAGGTGCTCATCTTTTATGCATTTGAGTGTGTTGTTTGGGATCTTGAAATAAAATATTTTGTTTTGTCCAAACTTTTGTAAAAAGTCATCTCCAGTTCGTATGAAAATCCTAGTGAACAATGATTTTTATGATGTATATTAATCTCAACTTCCAAAAATAGTATTTGATTTTGAAAATCAATAAACCATGAGAATAATCACATATTTAAAAGAAAATCTCATTAGCTTTCCCTTTGATATAATGCTTACACGCAATTTCAATGGTGTGTAAAATTTGAAATCCCATTATCTAAAAAATTAAGGATTAATTACACTTATCTCTCCTATTTATCTTATACCTTCACTTCATTTTTTTGAAGTTACGCTTATGTTCCTCCATGTTAGATATTGTATTGCATGCTAATCACAATCCATTTTCTATCATATTAACCCAAAATTGTTAAACTAGAGCTTCATAAATGGGAGGTAAGCGTAGTTTTATAATGTGCCTGGGATATTTGTGTAATTAATCAATTGCTAATCATAATTCTTTTTCGGCGGCATTTACATACATGCCACACAATTTTTATATACTTGCATACTTGACTCTTAAATTTTTGTATTTACATGTATAACACGCAAATCCTTAATCACATAACAATTCCACTATTATTTACTTTTTAAAACTTAAATGCACATTTTCATGCAATGGTTTATGACACCAAAATGTTATTATTGTAAAAATAAATGTTTAGCTGGTAGATATGTGAATACATAGGAATTGTGTGGTTTATGACACCAAAGTGTTATAAATGTAAAACTGACATGGGGGTTGTCTATATTTGAGATTAGTGTAATTAATCAATTACAAATCATAATTTTCAATCACACGCAATTTCTATATATTTACATATTTAACATCTAAATTTTCATATTTACATGCATAACACTTAAATCTGTAATATCACATAAAAATACCTCTATTATTTATTTTTTATAGTGAAATGCACCTTTTCATGCAATGATTTATGACACCAAAGTGTTATAAATGTAAATATAAATATTTAGTTGTTAGATATGTGAATACATAGAAATTTTGTGGTTTATGACACTAACGTGTTATAAGTGTAAATATAAATGTTTAGCGGTTGGATATGTGAATACATAGGAACGGTGTGGTATGCATGTAAATTTTACTTATTTTTTAAGCTAAAAATAAAAGACAACACATTTCTTTCTTTGTAATCATCTTGTCATCGTGAAACATCAAGAGAAAATTCGACATTAGAACCTATGATCAGGACAAGTATTTGCTAAGCTAATGAGGAAAATGAAAGGAAGATACAGATTCTATAGTCCCTGTGCACATGCATGGAGAAGTTGCTAAATTCAAGTGTACGAACATCCTCACTCAAGCAAGTTAAAGCAAAATCTGTCATCATGTTATCCATGGGAATGTTCCAGGCTAATTTTTGTTCATGTGAAGATTATATTTTTAAGATCAGTTCTGAAGAAAATAATAAATTTAATGTCTTTTCAAAAAAGAAAAAAAGAAGAGAAAAATTCAAAGTTTTGTACCATTCATTGGCAAGCAGAGGGGCATAGTGATGTTTCAATGCTTTGAAGTTTCTGTGGGNTGTCAAATTCAAGTGTACGAACAACATCACTCAAGCAAGTTAAAGCAAAATTTGTCATCATGTTATCCATGGAATGTTCCATGCTAATTTTTGTTCATGTGAAAATTATATTTTTAAGGTCAGTTCTGAAGAAAATAATAAATTTATTGTTTTTTCAAAAAAGAAAAAAAAAAGAGAAAAAATCAAAGTTTTGTACCATTCATTGGCAAGCAGAGGGGCATAGTGATGTTTCAATGCTTTGAAGTTTCTGTGGGCTTGGTGAATGAGGTGCAAACACATTCTTTCAATAACTGTGTTTTGCTTGACCTTTTTGATGAGATATTTACAAGTGTATAAAGACATTTATTTTTTTCCACTTTGAAAAAAATCAATTGTATTAAATTATAAGAAAATTTCCTGGATATGTGGTTTAGACTGCTTCTATGAAGAGCACATTATGAAGTTTTGCTATTATATTTATAAAATAAATTGTATTAATTAAT
>JXCR01144381.1:36068-54175 GCA_002079205.1 Phalaenopsis hybrid cultivar
ATTGTTGGTCTTTAAAAGAGAAGCATAAAATAAGTGTTGAAAATGCTTAGGTGGATGAGTGGCTTGACACTTAGAGACAAAATGTGGAATGAATCTATCCGTACAAATGTTGGTGTTGCTCCAGTGGCAGACATGATTAGAGAGAGTTGTCTTAAATGGTTTGTTCACATTAAATACCGACTATCTGATGATCTAGTTAAGAGATTATATGCTTTAGATTCGACTTATGTCTAGAAAGTCAAAGGTAGGCATAAAAATAC
Source organism: Phalaenopsis hybrid cultivar (assembly GCA_002079205.1). Taxonomy (NCBI): domain Eukaryota; kingdom Viridiplantae; phylum Streptophyta; class Magnoliopsida; order Asparagales; family Orchidaceae; genus Phalaenopsis; species Phalaenopsis hybrid cultivar. Next base: position 36,329 of record JXCR01144381.1, read on the forward strand.
ATGTGCACATTATATAAAATGATCTTAATTTATTAGAATTACATGAAGTATGACACTTAATAAGATACAATGGAGAAAAAAAAATTCATTTAGTTGAACCTACTTAGTAGGATAAAGGCTTATGGATATGCAAAAATCATGAATTTAAAAGATCTTGGCTGTTATCTATTTTTTGGAATTTGTGTCATAAAGTTCAAACATGAATTTCTAACATTTAATACTTCAATGGATAATTTTGAAATTTAATATATTTTAAATAATTTTATATTATTATTTTTTAAACAAGCCGACTGATGAGCTAACAAGTCGAGTGGGTGCTGGCTTTAACTTGACATGTTAGCTCATCCAACTCAGTTCACGAGCCATTTGTCGAATCAAGCTCGAGCTGGCTCACGAGTCGGCTTGACTCACTTACACCCCAAATCCCCAGCCTNCAAAGGTAGGCATAAAAATACATGTGCACATTATATAAAATGATCTTAATTTATTAGAATTACATGAAGTATGACACTTAATAAGATACAATGGAGAAAAAAAAATTCATTTAGTTGAACCTACTTAGTGGGATAAAGGCTTATGGATATGCAAAAATCATGAATTTAAAAGATCTTGGCTGTTATCTATTTTTTGGAATTTGTGTCATAAAGTTCAAACATGAATTTCTAACATTTAATACTTCAATGGATAATTTTGAAATTTAATATATTTTAAGTAATTTTATATTATTATTTTTTAAACAAGCCGACTGATGAACTAACAAGTCGAGTGGGTGCTGGCTTTAACTTGACATGTTAGCTCATCCAACTCAGTTCACGAGCCATTTGTCGAATCAAGCTCGAGCTGGCTCACGAGTCGGCTTGACTCACTTACACCCCAAAATCCTAGCCTCCCACAATATAGACCCACATCAGAAGATTAGAAGGTTAACTCCACCCATTGCTCTTTAAAATGAGCTCAACCATAATCAATATCGAGTTGCACAAAGTCATGGGCGGTGGCCTTGTGCTCGTACCTATTGACGACTTATTTTCAAGCGAACGAGCTAAATCGAGTTAATTAGAACTCAATTTGAGCTGAACACAAATTTTATAGTCTCGCATTTGATAGAACTCGAGCCAAACACAAAGAGATATTAGGCTCGATCAAATTCAAATTCAGCACTTTTACAACTAGTCATTCTCTCGTCTAATTTGGGCGCTAATTTAACATTTTAAATATTACCTCTTTAAAGTTTAAACTACTATATATTTTTTAATTTAATTAAATTAACAACGTGCCACATCAAAACTTTAAATTTTGAATATATATATATATATATATATATATATATATATATATATATATATATATATATATATATATANTCCCCAGCCTCCCACAATATAGACCCACATCAGAAGATTAGGAGATTAACTCCACCCATTGCTCTTTAAAATGAGCTCAACCATAATCAATATCGAGTTGCGCAAAGTCATGGGCGGTGGCCTTGTGCTCGTACCTATTGACGACTCATTTTCAAGCGAACGAGCTAAATTGAGTTAATTAGAACTCAATTTGAGCTGAACACAAATTTTACAGTCTCACATTTGATAGAACTCGAGCCAAACACAAAGAGATATTAGGCTCGATCAAATTCAAATTCAGCACTTTTACAACTCTAGTCATTCTCTCATCTAATTTGGGCCCTAATTTAACATTTTAGATATTACCTCTTTAAAGTTTAAGCCACGTCAAAACTTTAAATTTTGAATATATATATATATAGATTCCCACGGTCGCGCCTGCCGCAAATGACCGCGCAGTCGGCTCCAGATTTGACACGTGATTCGCGGATATGCCCTATTTTTAGAAACCACACAACCCGGCCCGGCCCGACAAAACCCATCTAAAGCTGATGCAAAATGCTTTACAATTCCCGCATCAGGTCCGCCATCCAATCCGTCTAATCTAATGTTCTAAATCAATCGGGACCGTCCAAAAAAAATTGCACGCAAAACATTCGTTTTTCATTTGGAGAATATCCGTTCTCTCTACCTGCCTATAATACTAACAACTCCTGGAACCTGCAGCTTCTTCAAATCAAATCGAACCCATCTTCCTCCTCTTCTCCTCCTTCCATCCTCGCTAGGTTCTTTCCTTACAGTAATTTTTGTGAATGGTGGGCGACTCATTGATCTCTCACTCCTTTTCTTCGTCGAAGAAGAGGGAATCATCNCATCTCTACCCACCTATAACACTAACAACTCTCTTCCTGGAACCTGCAGCTTCTTCAAATCAAATCTAACCCGTCTTCCTCTTCTTCTTCTCCTTCCATCCTCGCTAGGTTCTTTCCCTACTGTAATTTTTGTGAATGGTGGGCGACTCATTGATCTCTCANTATCTCTACCCACCTATAATACTAACAACTCTTCCTGGAACCTGCAGCTTCTTCAAATCAAATCTAACCCGTCTTCCTCTTCTTCTCCTCCTTCCATCCTCGCTAGGTTCTTTCCCTACTGTAATTTTTGTGAATGGTGGGCGACTCATTGATCTCTCACTCCTTTTCTTCGTCGAAGAAGAGGGAATCCTCAACGGCCGCCCCTTTCGCTTCCTGCATGCAAGGCTGGCACCGTCGCTGCATAGGCCTCGACCCTTAGATCTGATTCATAACCATTACCTTCCAGATCTGAAAACATTCTGATGTCTTTTCAACGCCAGCAGAAGATGGGGCCGATGAGACCGGGAATTTATAAGAAGAAGCTGATGCAGGGGAGGAAGGGTGGANGCCATTTCCTTCCAGATCTGAAAACATTCTGATGTCTTTTCAGCGCCAGCAGAAGATGGGGCCGATGAGACCGGGAATTTATAAGAAGAAGCTGATGCAGGGGAGGAAGGGTGGANACCATTACCTTCCAGATCTGAAACCATTCTGATGTCTTTTCAGCGCCAGCAGAAGATGGGGCCGATGAGACCGGGAATGTATAAGAAGAAGCTGATGCAGGGGAGGAAGGGTGGAGGAATGGGGGAGATGGATCGGTTTCTGATCACGGTGACTGTACCGGGTAGTGCTGGGGCGATTCGGTTCGTGGTGAGGGAGAAGGAGCTTGTTGAAGTGGTTATTGGTACGGTGCTCAAGTCATATGCGCGAGAGGGTCGGCTGCCTGTGCTTGGATCTGATTTAAATGACTTCCTCCTTTACAGCGCGCATGACGGCTCTGAGGGTAATGTTTTATTATGTAGATTTTTTCTCTTGATTAATAGATTTAAGTAGAAAAGCAAGCGTCCACTGCTATTTGGTTTAAATTCATTACCAGAAGCTGAATAACTTAGGCCATTGATCCAATACGGTGAATATGAGGATAATAGATTAAGTTTATGATTTTCAGATCATTTGGTGTCATTTTTGGGCTTTTCTGGATTGCTTAGGGTTTTCCGAAATTAAATGATTTGATTCGGACTGAGAAAATTTTTGGACATTGATATCCTAGATAAGGTTTCTCTTAATATTCAGATTAATTTCATAAACTTAATTTAATTTAGATTTGATGAAAATTTTATTCATCCAGATTCATTTTACCGAAAGCTCTGCTCAAATCTGGAGAGAAATTAATCAATTCTGATTACTGAATTAAACATCGTTTTTATCATTTCATTTCTATGCATCTGATACTCCCAGTAAATGAAGATAAATCACTATATGTTGCAGCTTTGTGTCCGTGGGAGACTATCGGTTGCAGCGGGAGTAGGAACTTCTTACTGTGCAAAAAACAGGGTTTGGCTACTGCTGAAAGGTCGGATACGCTTCTGACTTCGAGGCACATTGAAAAGAAAGGAAAGGGTGGGTGGAAGGCTTGGCTCAATAAGTCTCTTAGTTTCAGAATCTCTCCCCGCTGAGCGGTAGTGTATTTTATGGCAATGCTTTGCTTGGTCTGTTCCTCTTTGTTTCTTAGATGCGAGGATGACTTTAAGTTGTCTTTCATTGAAACTCTCTGGGATCCAAGTTTTGTAATTTGTGTTTGAAGGTATCATTTTGCATTGAGATTTAGTAATATGGTGTCATTCTTGAAGGATTAATGATCTATGATTTATCATTAGCAAGTGGTGATGATTGTCATCTTGATATTTGCATTTTAAAGCATAAACCATGTTCTTTACAGTTTGCATAATGTAGAGATTGATGAGTTGGTAAAGATTTTTAATCATGCATTGGTTTTAGTTGAAGTGTTTTAAAATGTTTGAGAAATAAAAAGCATAAAACTAACTTCTTGATAGTGAGGGAATGAGGCAACTACAGGGATGGTGGAGCTGTTTCGTAAGTAAATTTTATTGAAGTGAGATTTAGATTTTGGTTGATTTGTTGGCATATGTTATGTTGAGTTTTGTTAAGTTTGTTTTATTGAAATGAGGTCCTCGAAACTAATCGACTCACCAATAACTGCTAGGTATTGTCATAAACATATTTGGTTGGTTTTGTTGCATCTAAATATATCCATGGTGATACCTGATCTCTACTAATAGAGTTCATGAAATCTTGGCAGGTTGAGAGCAATAGATAAGAAAGGTTAGAAAAGAGATCCTAGAAAAGAAGAGAAGCATAGAAGAATTTTATTCACAACTCAAATACTTGGAGTACTGTAGATTTTATTATAATTCAGATTGTCTCATTGACCTTTTATTTATATAGCTTTAAGTACTATAAAAAATGCTTTAGTTTATCTAATAAAATAAATAAATAAATAAATAATTTGATCATTATTGACACGTGACGTAATAGTCAAGATCATAGAGAGTAAATGTGGATGGCTATCGTGGTGAGTACTTTGAAAGCTTTTGTGATCAATTAGATAGAATTTCTCACTAAATTGAAAAAGCGGGATCACTCGAATTCTCCTTTACCCTAGGCGAGTACATCTAGGCTAAAGTGAGTGTCGCTTGAGCTGGGTGAGTACCTCTAAGCTACGTGAGTGTCTTTGAGCTTGGTATACACATCTAAGTTAGGTAGTTTTTCCTTTCACAAGACCTGTGGTACTTTGAGGTGAGTTCTTCAAGGACTAACCATATGGTTCTTTGATCTATCAAGTCTCTTGTAGTCATTCTAAAGTGCACATTCTAGGTGTATATTTAATTCCTTTTTTCTCTTATATCTTTTGGAGTATTATTTAGAAAAAAAGATTAAGAGAATTAGATGAGATATTATTATTTTTTAAGTAGGAGAGAACCAAATTTTTTACTATCTTGTTTTAGTAATGGGACTAGGAATAACACATTTATTTAGCGCTCATATTTGCGATGATGATGTGAATTTCCTATATGTCAATGATTGTGATCATCTATAAACAAGTTCATGACTCTCTCTCATAATTGCTTATTTCTACTTGACTTCTTTGTTTACTGAATTTATGTTTGCCTATTAGCAATGATTGCATTGTTTCCCCGATGTATTACAAACATTGCCAACTATGAGTTGCCAAATTATTAAGCTCAAACAATTTCAAGTATAGAATGTTGAGCATGAGCCAACTTGTCCTATTGAAGTTGATGTTATAGACCCTTAGGCTAAGGGAAGTGAGCAATAGTGAGCCATTGTGGAAGCTAAGGTTGCTCTGTTTCGATTACTAAAAAGGGTTACCTCAACAAGCGCTGTGAGAATGTTTATGAGTGGGCTTATGATGTATCTAAGTTTGAGTGAACTTTTGAGTTATTGACTTGTGGGGTCAAAGGATATAAATCTCACAGGTTTGGTCTTCGATTCTTGCTTTTGGATCTATGATGGTGACTTATTGAGGTGCCTCTTGATTATTTTTTGAGTAGATAGTTTCCTCTTTTTAATATTTCCATTAATACAATAGGGGCAATTTAGTGAGGTAACGTGAAGGTAATCTAGTGGATCAACTTGTCATGATCATTGTGGGAACTTGCTTCGTGGTTGGCATGAATACAAGCATGCTAGGTGGGTTAAGCCCAAAAAGATGTTTTAAACTTGTAATACTTCTCCTTCACTGTTGCTCAAGTATTAGAGATTTGCACTACCCCTTTTATTTGATAGCTTATTAGCTAAAGTTGTCAAGTTGAGGGAATCAAGCCTCCATGAGGGAGTTTGTGCATGCTATTGAGGAATAACTTTTTAGTATTGGTGGGAATACTATATATTACAAGGATAAATTTTCCTCTTTGATGAAAAGAAGGGTTTCTTCACCTATGGCAAGTTCATCACTACTATTCACGATGAATTCATAGCACTTGTAGATTCATCAAGTTTTTTTAAATCTAATCAATCTTACTTGGCAATGCTGACCCATAAATCCTAAAAAGTTACATCATCTTATTAATGTGGATTTTTTAGGATTTATGGGTCTATATTAAGAAGAGATTTTTCCCATTCCTTACATGTATAAGATATAGTTTATTTTAATTCTTGCGTATGATATATGTACAAGGGCAAATTATCATAGTTAATTACATCACAAAAGTTGTGGACTTTCGAGAAAATTTTTGATTAATGTATTATCATTTAGGATTTCAAGGTTGGATATTTCAAAGATTGACATTTTAACATTGAAGGTTGGATTCAAGATTTGGTGAGGTGATTTGCTTATGGAATTCAAGGGTTAGGACTTACAGTATAGCGACGATGTATCGTGAAAAGACTCGGGATAGAGATTAATCAACTCTAGGAAAAACATGTAATTAGGGATTAAGATTGAAAAATCTTTGATGGAGTCATGTCTAATAGAATTAAGATGGAGTCAAAAAGAAATTCAAAATAGAATGGATTTGTTAGATTTGAAAAAGGATGATGAAGAAAAGGTTTGATATGAAAGGGTTTAAGTTGATTGGTTTGGTTTGAAAGAGTTGAGTTGATGGTTTTAACTTTTAACTTGAAGTTTGATTTGAAGGTTTAATTTGAACATTTTAACGTGAAAGTTGATTTAAAGGTTTCAACTTTAAGGTTGACTTGAAGGTTTGGAAAGATTTCTAGATGGAAGTTGAGAGCCTATCCTTTAGAAAAATTTAGACTCTATAAAAAGACTAAGGCTATGTTTGGTGTGACGGTGGCGAGCTGGCGTGGAAGAATTCGACTGAAAGCTGGGTCGCGGGTTATAACCAGCTGCCTGCGTTTCGAAGTGAATATTATCGCTTTTCCCCTCCCGCGCACCCCCTTCTACGGAACGCCATCACTGGCGAATCCTACATCCAAATAATGGGAAAAGGAGGAAGGTAGCGGATATGGGCGTCGTGAAGGACGTGAAGTCAAAGGCCGAGCTGACTCCACTCTTGCCGGAGGCGCGCTGACGGCCATCCACTTCTGGGCATCACGGTGCGAGGCGTCAAAGCAGATGGATCAAGTTTTCTCCCACCACCGACTTCCCTCGCGTTCTCTTCTTACGGGTGAGCCCTTTTCTGCTACATTTTTCCCGTTTTCTCTTTCGTTGCCTGCTTGCGATTGTTTTTGCCTCGTTATTAGTTTTGATTTTGTGGGATTTGGTGTTCTTTCTCGTGCATCCCCGTTTCATTTATTTACTATTTTTTTTTTGGGTTTGAGAGGGGCAAAAAAGATGGTTTGGGAGGGGCAAAAAAAGATGGTCGGAATTAAGGCTGTGACGGTTGCCAGGGTGATCCTATGCTTCCCTCTTCAGGAAAGTGACTTTTCATTTTGAAACAATAGCCTGCTATGCTTTCACTGATTGTGCAGTTAGGTTTGAGTGAAATCAATCTGATTTCTAGTTTATTTCATTCCATGAGATGTTGTATAGATATGTGGGATTCTAGTATTCATATTTAGTTGATCCGACTTTGAAGTGGTTTATAATACATTACACACATTCAATTATGACTTGATTACTCTTCTTTGATATATAAATTGAAAAAAAAGTTAGTTTTTTATAAAGCCATTAAATTAGCTTTGAGATAGTGTATTACAAGATTAGTCAATATAAATTTGTATTCCAATAATTATATTTATTACATAATTAACACTCTGAAGTTTCACTAATTTATTACATAATAAATTTTGCTTATGAAGTTATAAAATTTTACTGTTACAGTCTTTTTTTAAACAGTTTTACCAAACAAGAGCATAATGATTATTTTTCCAGAAATAGCTGCAGAACAGTTGTTTTCGTGCAGCTGCACCAAACAGACAGCTAGCTTCATCGCAGCTGCTTTTTCGCAGCAGCTTCCTGGGGCAGTGCAGCTGAAAAACTGAGAAGCTGCAACTGCGCCAGACAGAGCCTAAGGTTCCGTTTGGTTCAGCGTCAGGAGCGCAGTGCGGGGAGGGGTCGCAAATTTCGGCCGTTTGGGATGGCGTTCGGAGAGCCGTGTTCCACTGTTTTGGTTAAACGTCGGCTGTGGATCGAGCCCCACATCCCGCGTTTGAGGGTTGGTTTTTTACAAATTGTACCCCTCTGCTGTTCAACCTTGCTGTTCGACCCTTCTGTTTGACGTCACTCCTCTGCTGTTCACTTGAACGCATCAATCGAGGCTTCAGTGCCTAATATCTTCGACAGAGAGGAGGAGAGGTGCTGCGATTTTCGCCTCTCATGTAGCCTGTAGGATCAAGCCGAGAGCTTGAGAAGGAAGAAAAGTGTGAGTGCTTTGTCGTGTTCGTCACAAAGGAAGGAGGTGATAACCTTACTGTGCGACTTGCAGAGGAGGTGGGTTCTCCATGCCGCGCGGCTCGCAGAGGAAGGAATATGTCTGATTCATATATTTGTGGACAATGCACGATCTTATAAGGTAAGATCAGCTATTAACTTTATTTAAAATTTATATTTTGAAATTTCAACTATTTATTTATTATTAGGATTATGAATTTAATTAATGTTCAGAGAACCCTAATTCTAATTCTTACAAAGTTTAGGGTTTTTGTTTAATGAAGAAGCTAAAATAGAGGAAGCTGAAGGGAAATTTCATATACGATTACTTATTTAATCATTACATGTTATTGTCCTATTTAATTAATATTTAATATTTTTTACGAAAATTTTAAGAATGCTAATTAATTAGATATTTGCAAAGGAAATTTAATTTAATTATGATATATAATTATAATTAGTAAGATAAAATAAAATAATAATTAATATTTAAAAAAATGTATTAATTAAGTACACTTATGGAATGTTAGTTAGCAATTCAATCAGATGAATTATACGCGATACTGTTTATGTATCAAATATATGACTGACAATTTTGTTAAACATCATTAATTCATAGGGGTAAGATTGTCATTTTTTTGAAACAACTGCGACAAAATTTTTTTCAAACTGTAAAAAACGAACAGACAACCAGCTTTCCCGCAACAGCTTCCTCGAGCAGCTGCTGCGAATCAGCTTATTGGATAAGCTGCAACAGTCCCAAAGAAAACCTAAATAGGTATACTAACCNTATAATAATTAATATTTAAAAAATGTATTAATTAAGTACTCTTATGGAATGTTAGTTAGCAATTCAATCAGATGAATTATACGCGATACTGTATATGTATCAAATATATGACTGACAATTTTGTTACAAACATCATTAATTCATAGGGGTAAGATTGTCATTTTTTTGAAACAACTGCGGCATAGTTATTTTCAAACTGTAAAAAACGAACAGACAACCAGCTTTCCCGCAACAGCTTCCTCGGGCAGCTGCTGCGAATCAGCTTATTGGATAAGCTGCAACAGTCCCAAAGAAAACCTAAATAGGTATACTAACCNACTGCCTGTGTTCCGAAGTGAATATTATCGCTTTCCCCCTCCCGCGCACCCCCTTCTACGGAACGCTATCACTGGCGAATCCTACATCCAAATAAGGGGAAAAGGAGGAAGGTACACAGGCAGTTGATCTGCTTCTGGGCATCACGGTGCGAGGCGTCAAAGCAGACGGATCAAGGTTTCTCCCACCACCGACTTCCCTCACGTTCTCTTCTTACGGGTGAGCCCTTTTCTGCTACATTTTTCCCGTTTTCTCTTTCGATGCCTGCTTGCGATTGTGGTAATAACCCCCTTTTGTATTAATTTTCTCTTGTACAAGGTGTTTTTGCCTCGTTAGTAGTTTTGATTTTGTGGGATTTGGTGTTCTTTCTCGTGCATCCCCGTTTTATTTATTTACTATTTTTTTTTTTTTTTTTGGTTTGAGAGGGGCAAAAAAGATGGTCGGAATTAAGGCTGTGACGGTTGCCATGGTGATCCTATGCTTCCCTCTTCAAGAAAGTGACTTCTCATTTTGAAACAATAGCCTGCTACGCTTTCACTGATTGTGCAGTTGGGTTTGAGTGAAATCAATCTGATTTCTAGTTTATTTCATTCCATGAGATGTTGTATAGATATGTGGGATTCTAGTATTTATATTTAGTTGATCCGACTTTGAAGTGGTTTGTAATACATTGCACACATTCAATTATGACTTGATTACTCTTCTTTGATATATAAATTGAAAAAAAAGTTAGTTTATTATAAAGCCATTAAATTAGCTTTGAGATAGTGTATTACAAGATTAGTCAATATAAATTTGTATTCCAATAATTATATTTATTACATAATTAACATTCTGAAGTTTCACTAATTTATTACATAATAAATTTTGCTTATGAAGTTACAAAATTTTACTGTTACAGTTTTTTTTTTAAACAGTCTTACCAAACAAGAGAAGAATGGTTATTTTTCCAGAAATAGCTGCAGAACAGTTGTTTTCATACAGCTGCACCAAACAGACAGCTAGCTTCATCGCAGCTGCTTTTTCGCAGCAGCTTCCTGGGGCAGTGCAGCTGAAAAACTGAGAAGCTGCAACTGCGCCAAATAGAGCCTAAGGTTCCGTTTGGTTCAGCGTCCGGAGCGCAGTGCGGGGAGGGGTCGCAAATTTCGGCCGTTTGGGATGGCGTTCGGACAGCCTCGTTCCATTGTTTTGGTTAAACGCCGGCTGTGGATCAAGCCCCGCATCTCGCGTTTGAGGGTTGGTTTTTTACAATTTTTACCCCTCTGCTGTTCAACCTTGTTGTTCAACCCTTCTGTTTGACGTCACTCCTCTGCTGTTCACTCGAACGCATCAATCGAGGCTTCAGTGCCTAATATCTTCGACGGAGAGGAGAGGTGCTGCGATTTTCGCCTCTCATGTAGCCTGTAGGATCAAGCCGAGAGCTTGAGAAGGAAGAAAAGTGTGGGTGCTTTGTCGTGTTGGTCACAAAGGAAGGAGGCGATAACCTTACTGTGCGACTTGCAGAGGAGGTGGGTAGGGCTGTCAAAACGGCTCGTTGTTCGCGAACATCTCGTGTTCGACTCGTTAAGAAGCTCGTGTTCGGCTCGTTAATTTTGTTTGATAAGTTAACGAGCCGAACACNACATGTCAATTATCAAAGTTATACATTTATTGAGAGGATTGATGAAGAAGTACATAGAGAGTAAGGAGGACCTACGTATCATTTTAATTGATTTAGAAAAATCTTACGATAATGTTCCAAGAGAAGTTCTTTGGAGAGTTCTAGAAAAAAAGGGTATTGATTTGACTTATATTCAAGTCATCAAAGATATATATACTAGAGTCATTATTTGTTTTCAAATAAAATGATGATTGAGAAAGTATTGTTTTATTTCAGTTGGATTACTCTAGGGATCAACTATAAGCCCATATCCTTTTGCTTTTGTTATGGTGCTCTTATTGGTCATTTACAGGAGAATGTGCATTGGTGTTTGCTTTTCGTTGATAATATTCTTCTTGTGGATGAGACTATGGAAAAAGTTCAAAAAAAAAAAACTTGAGTTATGAAGGTCTAAATTGGAGTCTAAAGGCCTTCGTTTGAGTAGATCTAACACTAAATATTGGAAATGTAACTTTAGTAATGGTAGTTATAGTGGNGTATGGACGGATGTGGACAATGCAGTTAGTCCATGAAACTAATATTAGAATAAGATCTTAGAAAAAAAGTATACTCAACAGGTAAATTAATGAAATTAATAGATATAATGGTTCATAGAAAAATAAATATTTTATGCAAAGGCTAAGGATATTGATAATTTAGGTTTTAAACTTTAGTATTTAGATAGAAGTCACTCTAGAAATGGTGTAGGTGTAATTACGGATAAGAGTTTGAAAGATAATGTTGATAAAATTATTAGAATTAGAGATAAAATTATAGCCCTAAAGTTTGTTGTTTATAATAAATTTTTTAATGTTATAAGTGCTTATGAGCCCCAAATAGTTTTAGTTATATGTTCAAAAGAAAAAATTTAGAATGTCCTATAAGAATTAATCCAAATGATATCTCCTGAAGAAAGATTTTTTTTTTTAGGAGATTTAAATGAACCTGTTGATAGTGGTAGAAGATTTTAGAAATACTCATGGTCACTACGANTTATGGACGGATGTGGACAATGCAGTTAGTCCATGAAACTAATATTAGAATAAAATCTTAGAAAAAAAGTATACTCAACAGGTAAATTAATGAAATTAACAGATATAATGGTTCATAGAAAAATAAATATTTTACGCAAAGACTAAGGATATTGATAATTTAGGTTTTAAACTTTAGTATTTAGATAGAAGTCACTCTAGAAATGGTGTAGGTGTAATTACGGATAAGAGTTTGAAAGATAATGTTGATAAAATTATTAGAATTTGAGATAAAATTATAGCCCTGAAGTTTGTTGTTTATAATAAAATTTTTAATGTTATAAGTGCTTATGAGCCCCAAATAGTTTTAGTTATAAGTTCAAAAGAAAAAATTTAGAATGTCCTATAAGAATTAATCCAAATTATATCTCCTGAAGAAAGATTTTTTTTAGGAGATTTAAATGAACCTGTTGATAGTGGTAGAAGATTTTAGAAATACTCATGGTCACTACGATTTTGGAGTGATTAATGAAGAGAACCATATTAAATTTTGCTTTAGCTTATGATTTTGTTATAGTTAATATTTTATTTAAGAAAAGAGATGAACATATTATTACTTATAAAAATGGATCTAATAAAATAAAAATTGATTATTTTCTTATGAGAAAAAGAGACCGTGAGAATGTAAAAATTGTAAGGTCATTCAAAGTGAAAATTTAAGTACTCAATATTGATTATTAGTTCTCAATTTTAGAATGAGTTGTAAAATAAAAATGCAATGACTTGATCATATAATTAGTTGGGGCACTTAAAAGACAAGTACAATTATTCTTATGAGTAAACTTTAAGTTTTCAAGATTTAAGATGTTTATGAAGAAGCTAATTCAATTTGGGATAAATGACAAAAACTCTTAAATAAGTGACAAAAGATTTACTTGGAGAATCAAAAAGAAAAATTTTTATAAATAAAAGCAGTTGGTGGTAGAATAATAATGTGAAGAAAAGGTAAAATATAAGAAGTTATGTTATAAAAATTAGTTTAAATGTAAAAACTTTGAGAAATAGGAAAAATATAAGGTGAGCTGTAGTCTATGATGATAATTTGTGTTATTAAGAATTCTATTTTTAGTGATCTTTCTAAAGAAAATGAAAAATNGTACTTGGAGAATCAAAAAGAAAAATTTTTATAAATAAAAACAGTTGGTGGTAGAATAATAATGTGAAGAAAATGTAAAATATAATAAGTTATGTTATAAAAATTAGTTTAAATGTAAAAACTTGAGAAATAGGAAAAATATAAGGTGAGTTGTAGTCTATGATGATAATTTGTGTTATTAAGAATTCTATTTTTAGTGATCTTTCTAAAGAAAATGAAAAATTAATGCATAAATTAGTCAAATAAAGAGAAAAGCAAATGAAAGATTTAATTCAAGTAAAATATATTAAATATTAAAATCAAAAATTAAAAATTTTTAGCAAAAGATATTCAACATAGGTGCGCGAGCTATTTCGATAAATTTTTCTATGAAGTTTTTGAAAATACGATCAACCTTATTGATCTTACTTTCGGTAATAATAATAATTTTTTTTTATTTTTATCGTCGCATTGATAGAATGTAAGTTGAGGAGGCTTTAAAGAAAACAAGTGTGGAAAATCTGTAGGAGCTGATAATATCCTAATTGAAGTGTGAAAATATTTATGAGACTTGATAATATCTTGGCTTACTAAACTCTTTAATGTTATTTTAAAAATTAAAAAGATGTGTGAGGAGTGTAGAAAAAGTATTTTAGTCCCCATTTTTAAGAATAAATAGTATGTATGAGAACATATAAATTATAGAGGAATTAATTTAATGTTTCACACTTTAGAATTATAGAAGAGAGTAATTGAACATATGTTAAGACGTGATACAATGATTTCTCATAACCGGTTTGGATTTATGCCTGACATGTCAATTATCAAAGTTATACATTTATTGAGAGGATTGATGAAGAAGTACATAGAGAGTAAGGAGGACCTACGTATCATTTTAATTGATTTAGAAAAATCTTACGATAATGTTCCAAGAGAAGTTCTTTGGAGAGTTCTAGAAAAAAAGGGTATTGATTTGACTTATATTCAAGTCATCAAAGATATATATACTAGAGTCATTATTTGTTTTCAAATAAAATGATGATTGAGAAAGTATTGTTTTATTTCAGTTGGATTACTCTAGGGATCAACTATAAGCCCATATCCTTTTGCTTTTGTTATGGTGCTCTTATTGGTCATTTACAGGAGAATGTGCATTGGTGTTTGCTTTTCGTTGATAATATTCTTCTTGTGGATGAGACTATGGAAAAAAGTTCAAGAAAAAAAAACTTGAGTTATGAAGGTCTAAATTGGAGTCTAAAGGCCTTCGTTTGAGTAGATCTAAAACTAAATATTGGAAATGTAACTTTAGTAATGGTAGTTATAGTGGCAGAGTTATAAGTGTGTGATCAAATCATTAAAAGGTGTGAACGCTTTTGATATCTCAGGTCAGCTCATATGAGGATGTTAATGGTAACTCAAATTGGTTGAAGTAGAGGAATGCATCAAGTCTATTGCATGTAGAAAAGTACTGCTTAGACTTAAAAGGAAATTTTTATAAGTGGGCGGCGAGACCTCCAATGCTTTATGGCGCAGATTGTTGGTCTTTAAAAGAGAAGCATAAAATAAGTGTTGAAAATGCTTAGGTGGATGAGTGGCTTGACACTTAGAGACAAAATGTGGAATGAATCTATCCGTACAAATGTTGGTGTTGCTCCAGTGGCAGACATGATTAGAGAGAGTTGTCTTAAATGGTTTGTTCACATTAAATACCGACTATCTGATGATCTAGTTAAGAGATTATATGCTTTAGATTCGACTTATGTCTAGAAAGTCAAAGGTAGGCATAAAAATACATGTGCACATTATATAAAATGATCTTAATTTATTAGAATTACATGAAGTATGACACTTAATAAGATACAATGGAGAAAAAAAAATTCATTTAGTTGAACCTACTTAGTAGGATAAAGGCTTATGGATATGCAAAAATCATGAATTTAAAAGATCTTGGCTGTTATCTATTTTTTGGAATTTGTGTCATAAAGTTCAAACATGAATTTCTAACATTTAATACTTCAATGGATAATTTTGAAATTTAATATATTTTAAATAATTTTATATTATTATTTTTTAAACAAGCCGACTGATGAGCTAACAAGTCGAGTGGGTGCTGGCTTTAACTTGACATGTTAGCTCATCCAACTCAGTTCACGAGCCATTTGTCGAATCAAGCTCGAGCTGGCTCACGAGTCGGCTTGACTCACTTACACCCCAAATCCCCAGCCTCCCACAATATAGACCCACATCAGAAGATTAGGAGATTAACTCCACCCATTGCTCTTTAAAATGAGCTCAACCATAATCAATATCGAGTTGCACAAAGTCATGGGCGGTGGCCTTGTGCTCGTACCTATTGACGACTCATTTTCAAGCGAACGAGCTAAATTGAGTTAATTAGAACTCAATTTGAGCTGAACACAAATTTTACAGTCTCACATTTGATAGAACTCGAGCCAAACACAAAGAGATATTAGGCTCGATCAAATTCAAATTCAGCACTTTTACAACTCTAGTCATTCTCTCATCTAATTTGGGCCCTAATTTAACATTTTAGATATTACCTCTTTAAAGTTTAAGCCACGTCAAAACTTTAAATTTTGAATATATATATATATAGATTCCCACGGTCGCGCCTGCCGCAGTCGGCTCCAGATTTGACACGTGATTCGCGGATATGCCCTATTTTTAGAAACCACATAACCCGGCCCGGCCCGACAAAACCCATCTAAAGCTGATGCAAAATGCTTTACAATTCCCGCATCAGGTCCGCCATCCAATCCGTCTAATCTAATGTTCTAAATCAATCGGGACCGTCCAAAAAAATTGCACGCAAAACATTCGTTTTTTATTTGGAGAAGATCCGTTATCTCTACCCACCTATAATACTAACAACTCTTCCTGGAACCTGCAGCTTCTTCAAATCAAATCTAACCCGTCTTCCTCTTCTTCTCCTCCTTCCATCCTCGCTAGGTTCTTTCCCTACTGTAATTTTTGTGAATGGTGGGCGACTCATTGATCTCTCACTCCTTTTCTTCGTCGAAGAAGAGGGAATCCTCAACGGCCGCCCCTTTCGCTTCCTGCATGCAAGGCTGGCACCGTCGCTGCATAGGCCTCGACCCTTAGATCTGATTCATCACCATTACCTTCCAGATCTGAAACCATTCTGATGTCTTTTCAGCGCCAGCAGAAGATGGGGCCGATGAGACCGGGAATGTATAAGAAGAAGCTGATGCAGGGGAGGAAGGGTGGAGGAATGGGGGAGATGGATCGGTTTCTGATCACGGTGACTGTACCGGGTAGTGCTGGGGCGATTCGGTTCGTGGTGAGGGAGAAGGAGCTTGTTGAAGTGGTTATTGGTACGGTGCTCAAGGCATATGCGCGAGAGGGTCGGCTGCCTGTGCTTGGATCTGATTTAAATGACTTCCTCCTTTACAGCGCGCATGACGGCTCTGAGGGTAATGTTTTATTATGTAGATTTTTTCTCTTGATTAATAGATTTAAGTAGAAAAGCAAGCGTCCACTGCTATTTCGTTTAAATTCATTACCAGAAGCTGGATAACTTAATCCATTGATCCAATACGATGAATATGAGGATAATAGAATAAGTTTATGATTTTCAGATCATTTGGTGTCATTTTTGGGCTTTTCTGGATTGCTTAGGGTTTTCCGAAATTAAATGATTTGATTCGGACTGAGAAAATTTTTGGACATTGATATCCTAGATAAGGTTTCTCTTAATATTCAGATTAATTTCATAAACTTAATTTAATTTAGATTTGATGAAAATTTTATTCATCCAGATTCATTTTACCGAAAGCTCTGCTCAAATCTGGAGAGAAATTAATCAATTTTGATTACTGAATTAAACATCGTTTTTATCATTTCATTTCTATGCATCTGATACTCCCAGTAAATGAAGATAAATCACTATATGTTGCAGCTTTGTGTCCGTGGGAGACTATCGGTTGCAGCGGGAGTAGGAACTTCTTACTGTGCAAAAAACAGGGTTTGGCTACTGCTGAAAGGTCGGATACGCTTCTGACTTCGAGGCACATTGAAAAGAAAGGAAAGGGTGGGTGGAAGGCTTGGCTCAATAAGTCTCTTAGTTTCAGAATCTCTCCCCGCTGAGCGGTACTGTATTTTATGGCAATGCTTTGCTTGGTTTGTTCCACTTTGTTTCTTAGATGCGAGGATGACTTTAAGTTGTCTTTCATTGAAACTCTCTGGGATCCAAGTTTTGTAATTTGTGTTTGAAGGTATCATTTTGCATTGAAATTTAGGAATATGGTGTCATTCTTGAAGGATTAATGATCTATGATTTATCATTAGCAAGTGGTGATGATTGTCATCTTGATATTTGCATTTTAAAGCATAAACCATGTTCTTTACAGTTTGCATAATGTAGAGATTGATGAGTTGGTAAA
>JXCR01144383.1:0-30401 GCA_002079205.1 Phalaenopsis hybrid cultivar
ATTAGTTTTATATTTGCATGTCTTGCATCGCACCCCAATTACAAAGAGGTCGTCTCAAAAGTCTAAAGCTCATCTTTTGAAATAAATGGTAGCAACCCCTAATGGCTGCATGATTAGTTCTGCGACAGGGGGCTTTGAGACTCAAGGTAAGAAGAAAACCTACCGGCGCAACATTGCTCATCACAAGAGACCCAAAAAAGGGCTGAGAAAGCTCTAGCTATAGAGTCGGATGTACACGACACACCTATTAAGAAAAAGTTTGACAAAATTGTCAAATATAAAGAAGAAGTGATCACCAAGCCTCTGGTGTGGGAGCAAGAGGAATAGGTCAAGACTATCATTTCTGATTTGCTTAGGTACACGCAAACATCGCCTTGTAAGGGGTGTAACAATTGTGACAGATACAGATCTTCTACACACTTCAAAGAGGAAGGGACTTTGAACCCCTGTAGGGAATGCTCGAGGGGAATGTCTTAGGGGCGCCCATAATGGGCGTTCATAGAATGTCCTAACTGCAATGTGTTATTTCTGTAGAGTTACAAGGCGTTGGAGTATTACATAGCTAGCACGCCGATTGATAAGAAAAAAAAAAAAGAGATAGAGCCTTATATATCGTGGCACATGGATTATGCTACCAGATCAAAAAGCTTGGAATAAGAAGATTGAAGAAAGTCCGACGTAAAACTTTTGAGTATCAAGTCAAGATCGGTGGGAAGCGAGTCAATTTGGTAAAAAGATTGGAGCTGCACACTTGTGTCTTCTTGGAAGAGGATCAAAAAGAGATCTTGGACTATGTATTTTGTTTAAGAGATTTTGGTAGGGCTTGTCGCTTACGCGAGAAAACATATTCTGAGCCAAATAAATGGATACAAGGAAAGGGGAGAATTACTATCCAGTGCAGATGCTCTTACAACTTATCACTTAAAGATGGTGTTTCTCCTGGGATACTACAACATGACCAAGTGGATCTGATGCCCGCAATATTAAAGAAAATAATAAAGAGGATGGTTCGATGGAGAGTGTTACCGGTGGACTGCATTCTCAACAGTTTTGTACTTAAAATATACGACCAAGGGGACTGCATTCCTCCCCACATCAACCATCATGACTTTATAAGACCCTTTTCTACAGTTTCTTTCCTGACTGAGTGTCACATACTATTTGGCAAGGAGATTGTCGTATTAGGACATGGTGAGTTCCGAGGATCATTTAAGATTCTGCTTCCAATTGGATCAATATTGGTATTATAAGGAAATGGTGCAGACCTGACCAAACATTGCATTCCTGGAGTTCCCGCCAAACNATAGAATGAGGGTAGAAATTGAACAACAAGTTGTTGCAGAAGTTAAGAAGTTAATAGACGCTAAATTTGTGAGGGAATAATAGTACCCCACATGGTTAGCAAATGTTGTTTCATTAAAGAAGAAGAAATGATAGATTCGAGTCTTCGTTGACATCAGAGATTTGAATAAGGCATGTCTAAAAGATGAATTCCCCCTACGAATAACATAGTTAATGGTGGACATCACCTCATTTCATGAAATATTCTCCTTCATGGATGGCTCCTCTAGGTATAATCAGATAAAGATGGCACCCGAGGATGCTTCATTAACAGCTTTCAAAACGTAAATCGGAAACTTCTGCTACACAGTGAAGCCTTTTGGTCTGAAGAACACAGGAGCAACATACTAGAGAGTGATGACAAAGATATTTGACAATCTCATCTATAAACAAGTAGAATGCTATGTGGATGACCTGGTTATTAAAAGTGAAGCCAAGTACGATCATTTGTATGATTTGAGGATCATATTTAATCAGTTATAATAATATAATCTCAAGATGAATCCTTTAAAGTGCACTTTCAGTGTTACCTCCGAAAAATTTCTAGGATCTATTGTCCATCACTTGGGAATTGAAAATCAATCCAGATAAAACAATCTATCTTAGAGATGCCATCTCCAAAAACTTTAAAATAACTGTGATCCTTACAAGGAAAGTTAACATATCTAAGACGATTTATATCTAATCTGTCGGGAAGGTGTCAACCTTTTTTATGCTGATCAAGAAAGATGCAAAATTTAGTTAGGACAAAACTTGTCAACGTGCGTTTGAGAATATCTAATAATATTTAATGATGCGTCCAGTTTTAGTAGCCCCTATCCCAAGTTGACTTTTGATACTTTACACTGCGGCATTAGACGACTCCCTCGAAGCCTTGCTAGCACAAGTTAATGCCTTCAAGTGCTCTTTATTATTTAAACAGACGTCTAATACTAGTAGAAGTAAACTATCCTCTAATTAAAAATCATTGTCTAGCTTTAATCTTTGCAGCTCAGAAGCTAAGGCATTACATGCTTTTGCATAAGGTCAATTTAATTTCACGAGTTAATCCTTTAAAATGCCTGATGAATCGACCAACGCTAGCTCGCAGATTAGCTAGGTGGTCAATGTTATTGTTGCAATTCAATATAACTTTTATGCCTTTTCACGCTATCAAAGGGCAGATACTAGCGTACTTCCTAGCAGCACATCCACTTCCAGCCGGGTCTCCTCTCAACGTAGATATACCAGATGAGCAAGTGTTGAATGTAGAATCTCCAAATGAGCAGCGTTAGGAAATATATTTTGACAGAGCTACATAAGCTACAAAAGTCCAAGGTTCACATAAAGTGATACCAAGAAAGGCGGGAATTGGCTTAGTGTTTGTGACACTAGAGCACAAAAAGATGAGATATTCTTATCACCTTTCAGAGTCGTCCACTAATAATAAAGCAGAGTATGAGCCTTTAATAGCCGGATTAGAACTAACAATTTTGATGGGTATTACGGATGTCAAAATATATAAGGATTCACAGTTAATTATCCAATAGATCATCGATCAATACAAAATTTAGAAATTAAGACTTGAGGAATAATGCAAGTATGTCATAAAACTATTAGAACAAATCCCGAATGTTACTTTATACAGGATTCCTACAGGGAATAACTCACATGCAGACGCTTTAGCAAAGTTAGCTAAAGAACTTGCATGCCTACCGCCAAATTCAGTTGATATTTTTGTTAGAGGAAAACAAGTGTTATCCAAAATCAATATAGAAAGACTACATGAAGTAGAGGAAAAGGATTTAGTGATAGCAGCTATAGCGAATGAGAATACTGAGGATTGGAGACAACCATTCATCAGATATCTAGACACAGGTGCGCTTCCAGATGATAAGTCAGCGGCGTATCAAATACTGAAGAGAGCAATGTCATATGCACTGGTCGATGGTATTTTGTTCAGAAGAGCATTCGATCAGATGTGGTTGAGGTGCTTGGGTCGTAAGGTGGCACAGAGTCTTGTTAAAGAGGTTCATGCCGGACTGTGTGGTGCACATTAGTCAAGATGAAGATGAAGATCAAGAGACTAGGCTACTATTGGTCTGTTATGATGACAGACTGCATGGAAACAACCAAAAGGTGACAACAGTGTCAGATACTCGGGGTGGTCCTACACCAACCACTGAATGTGCTACTCCCGACTATCGCCTCATGGTCATTCGAGTGTTGGGATACGGTTATAGTGGGTCCTATAGACCCTTCTTCTTCTAAAGGACATAGATTTATTAATGCAGTGATAGATTATTTCTCAAAATGGGTATAACTAATTCCTCTATGGGAAGTTACATCACATCATGTTCTCCATTTTTTCAAGAAACAGGTTGTTTATCGCTTTGGGGTACTGCGCAGGACAATCTCAAACAATGGAGCAGGATTTAAAAGCACCAAAATCAACAACTTCATCAAGCGACATGGTATAGTTTGGAGGTATTCAATGATCTACTATCCAAGAGCAAATGACCTAGTTTCAACCAAACTCTAGTAAAATTTCTGAAGAAAGCCATCGACGACAATAAGAGACAATAACACGAGAAGTTGTTGGAGGCATTGTGGGCATATAGGACAACGGTCATACGCTAGTGTATGGGTCTGAAGACGTACTTCCTTTATAAATACATTTTCCTTCTCTTCGAGTGGCCATGGAAAATAAAATTACTACAGAGGATAACTCCAAACTTTGGCTAAAAGAATTAGAAAGCTTAGAAGGACGAAGGTTGGCAGCGCAACAGAATCTCAAGCTTTATCAAGCCAAAATGGTTCAAGCCCATGATAAGTTGGTCTGCCTAAGGAAATTTAAGGCTGTTGAGCTCATTCTAGTCCTCAAATCATGGCACACCACAAGATAGGTAAAAATTTTGAGCTTACTTGGGAGAGACCATTTCTCGTGGAGAGAGTTTTTGACAGAGGAGCCTATCAACTAGTGAATTGTGAAGGCGAGAGAACAATGCTCCCGATCAATGGGAGATATTTAAAGAAATACTACGCAACCTGACACCTTTAGCGATCCTCTTATGCTAATTTTTTGGTCTTTTGTCTATTTTGGGCATCACTAATTAAAATTGTAATAAAACTCAAAATTTTCATGAACAAAATTTGGCACGTCACTACTTCTCACACATTCTTGCATATGTTTTTCAAAATAAATAAATAAATATATGAGGATTCTAATAACCTATTTTCTATTGTTCTAGGTTTTACCTAAACTAGAGTTTGCTGATGTTTCTTATGTCTTCTACAAAGAAATGTCAGGCTGAGGACTATTAGTTTTATATTTGCATGTCTTGCATCGCACCCCAATTACAAAGAGGTCGTCTCAAAAGTCTAAAGCTCATCTTTTGAAATAAATGGTAGCAACCCCTAATGGCTGCATGATTAGTTCTGCGACAGGGGGCTTTGAGACTCAAGGTAAGAAGAAAACCTACCGGCGCAACATTGCTCATCACAAGAGACCCAAAAAAGGGCTGAGAAAGCTCTAGCTATAGAGTCGGATGTACACGACACACCTATTAAGAAAAAGTTTGACAAAATTGTCAAATATAAAGAAGAAGTGATCACCAAGCCTCTGGTGTGGGAGCAAGAGGAATAGGTCAAGACTATCATTTCTGATTTGCTTAGGTACACGCAAACATCGCCTTGTAAGGGGTGTAACAATTGTGACAGATACAGATCTTCTACACACTTCAAAGAGGAAGGGACTTTGAACCCCTGTAGGGAATGCTCGAGGGGAATGTCTTAGGGGCGCCCATAATGGGCGTTCATAGAATGTCCTAACTGCAATGTGTTATTTCTGTAGAGTTACAAGGCGTTGGAGTATTACATAGCTAGCACGCCGATTGATAAGAAAAAAAAAAAAGAGATAGAGCCTTATATATCGTGGCACATGGATTATGCTACCAGATCAAAAAGCTTGGAATAAGAAGATTGAAGAAAGTCCGACGTAAAACTTTTGAGTATCAAGTCAAGATCGGTGGGAAGCGAGTCAATTTGGTAAAAAGATTGGAGCTGCACACTGGTGTCTTCTTGGAAGAGGATCAAAAAGAGATCTTGGACTATGTATTTTGTTTAAGAGATTTTGGTAGGGCTTGTCGCTTACGCGAGAAAACATATTCTGAGCCAAATAAATGGATACAAGGAAAGGGGAGAATTACCATCCAGTGCAGATGCTCTTACAACTTATCACTTAAAGATGGTGTTTCCCCTGGGATACTCCAGCATGACCAAGTGGATCTGATGCCCGCAATATTAAAGAAAATAATAAAGAGGATGGTTTGAGGGAGGGTGTTACCGGTGGACTGCATTCTCAACAATTTTGTACTTAAAATATACGACCAAGGGGACTTCATTCCTCCCCACATCAACCATCATGACTTTGTACACCCTTTTCTACAATTTCTTTCCTGACTGAGTGTGACATACTATTTGGCAAGGAGATTGTCATATTAGGACATGGTGAGTTCCAAGGATCGTTTAAGATTCTGCTTCCAATTTGATCAATATTGGTATTATAAGGAAATGGTGCAGACCTGACCAAACATTGCATTCCTGGAGTTCCCGCCAAACAGGTTTCAATTACTTTCAGGAGGATGGATCTAGAGAAAACCCCTCATTGGTTCAAGCCTGATCCAGAATTAGAAGAGCTACGACCTCTCAAGCTTTGACTCAAGTCTACCCATGGATGTGTGCAAAAGGATTTTTTCTGGAGGACATACCCAGAGGGGTGACTTAGTCACTTCAGCTACAAGTTTTAGACTATTTTTGTCTGCCTCGGCCCTTTTGTCAGCATGCATGATGATATGTCTGTTGGTTTCTTCAGTTAGTCTGTTAGCTTCAGTAGTTGATTTTGTTATCATCATTGCAAACACTTGTATTCATCATAAGTTTAAGCGTTGTATTTTACAGATTTGATAGAAATATGATTATTTTTGCAATACTTTTAACTTGGTTGCAATGCAATCTTTTGAAAGACGCCTAGCTGAATGTCAATCCAATTTTAACAAATAAAGAATGATAAAATATAAAAAAAAATTTAATTAAGAATATTATTTCATTTAAAAAAAAAACTTTGAAAGAATATGTATTTTCAAAAAATATTTTATTTTCAAAAATGCGAACATTTTCAAGAACACTTCAAACACAAAACGAACTCGAAAAATGATACTCATCACAGCCTTTATAATTCTCCAATCTCCAACATCATATTGTATTCACATGTTCTATAGAAACGGGTGTGATGAGTATCATTTTGCGAGTGTCATAGAACATGTTCTAGAAAAAAAAACCTCCTCACTTCAAGCCTCCCTGAGCTCAACCAAACCATCTTCTAGCCCTCCTCCTCACTGCCTAAACTCAATTTCATAGTCCAATTTTAGGGCATTTTCTATCATTCCACAAAACACCACCAAACTAAAAAATGAAGTGCCCTTAAGGTTCACCAGAGCTTAAGAAGACGTTAACCACTCAAACCCCATCACTTTGAGCCCCCCCAACCCATTGTTTGATCAAGACCGCACCACATCTTGGCCGAACTCATACTTGGAGCACTCACCAATGGAAAGTGACACTTGCAAGAGGTTCATTGGACTCCACTGAAGCTTCCAAAAACACCCAGTCAAGGCCTCACCTTTTGGGCAAAGGTATAAACTGTCAACCCTAATTTTTGGCTTGGTTTGAGCCTTTGGGAAGAAAACTTATATTTCCTAATTTTGGCTTGGTTTGAGCCTTTAGGAAAAAAACTAATATTTCCTATGCATGTAGCTGTATAGATTTATTTGTCTTGAGTAGATGAAAGAGTAGGAATAAACCACACTTAATTTGGTTGAGTATTAAGCGAGATCTAAGCGTTTGAAGTCGAACGGTTCTCGGGTTAGGTTAATCGGAGACCTTGAAAGGATGTTTTTCATTTGCGTGTGTATTGATCCAACAGCTGAGGAGGCTTCGGACGAGCAAACAGAGTAATAATAGTGGGTCATCTCAGTGCTAAGTTAGATGGCAGCGCTGAAACAGAGAACACCGCGTAGGGTTTCGATGCGCCGTAGGTTGACTCGGCAAATGACGTGGATAAGTAGAAAAATCCAGGATTTTTTATTTATTTTAATTCTAGAACTTCAAAATTACATATCTTTGTATAGAAAATTCACAAAAATAAAAGGAAATACCATGTTTCATAGTGAACAGAGCAGATTAAAGAGGAATAAAAATAAAAATTATTTGATGAGGCTTTTATTTTTAATTAATTAAATAGTCTATGCAATGTTTTAAATTTAATTAAGCATATAATAGTCAGCCTGGCCTAAATTTTAGGGGTTTGTTCCTCATGAGTGTAGAGGTATTTTGTGATTTTTCCAAAGTCAGAAAGCATCTCTACACATGTAACTCTAATTTCTAAGTTTGGATGGTAATTTTGCTTAAAATAATTATATAAAATAAAATATAAATCAGAAAATTATGGGACTTATTTTGGTAGATTCTAGAAAATTTTAAATTAAATTTTAATATTTGTACAAATCACTATAGTTAATTAAAATGTAAAAATTTATGAAAATTAAATAAATTGAATATAATCCAAAAATTTGCAAACATCAATTCCACAGTGTAAATAGAACATATTTTACTTCATAGTAAAAATTTGGAAGTTATTTTATTGTTCTTTTTCTCAAAAGTTGATTTTTCAAGAAAATGACATTTTTGGCATTAAAATAATTATAATAAAATAAATATAATAAGGATATTCTGAAAAGTAGTTTTTTGTGTTTCTTGTGATCAGAGCCACTTCGGAAAAATAAAGTTTATTTTTAAGTAAATATTATATTTTTATGCCTATTTTTGAGTTAAAAGTAATTAAAAATAATTAAAAATATCAAAATTACAGAAAAATGGTTCAAAATATTTCTGATTACTTCCTGATCAATTGAGACTCACTAGAATATTTTTCCTTATTTTTCTAAGTTAAATATAAATTTTTAAAGGCTAAAAATGTACTTTTTTTTCTAATTTTCCATTAAAATAATTATAATAAATAAAATTAAAAATTCACAAAAAAAATGAAAGGTTGGTTCTCTAAATTTTCTGGACTCAGAGATATTTAATATAAAAAAGTAATTTTTATAATTAAAACATATTTTCTGTTTAATTAAATCATTAAAATCAATGAATAATTATAATAATAAAAAAATAAGTTCAAAAAAAGTTAAAATTTTTTCCAAGTGGTCATGTGACGTAGGTGAACCTTCAATAATTTTCACATGACCAAAAACTTTTTTTTTATTAGTTAAATAAATAAAAATTGAAAATCATATTTTCTAATTTAAAATAATTATTTAAATCAAATTAAGTTTTAAGAAAACTACATTTTCTTACTCTAAAAAATTTTAAAAGTCATTTAAAATATACTTAATAAGTTAGGAAGTGGAAAGCCTAGTGAAAAAAATGGTGATTTTAGATTTTGGTGCCTTAATCAAAATTTAGGATTAACTGAGGGAAAATGAGTAATTTTGATATTAATGAATTCTTTTGGATGTTTGAAACATGATGGGTTAAAAAGGTATACTAATTTGCCACCTTTTCATGATAAGGATAAAATTGTCATCTCTTAAATTAACGGGATTTGGAAGTCAGTTAAAATTGTATGTTCTAAAGCTATGGGCTTATGTTAGGAAGATAATAATTCACTTATTTTAAGCTCACAATTAGTGATAGCATGAAATTTCAATAAGAATATATCTCACTTTAATTAAAAATTTTGATAATTGCAAATTTCACCCATGAAAATTGTTAAGGGCTTGGTAGTGAGCTATGCTTGATATTTGAACTTATTTAATGAGATTTAAAAAAGATAAGATGATTGATAATTAACACCTTTAAACACTACAAGCCAAAATTTAATATCGAGCATAAAATCTTTAACGACTTAAGCTTGCCCTATATAACTCTTAAGTAAAATATCAACTGATTAGTTGAGTACCCCACTCTTGGGATAATTGAGATGTCACACTCACTGAGCATAAGGTGTATTAACCCAATCCAATTTAATCTAAAATTTGGGATGATTAATCAAACAATATAATAAGTTCAAATAGACTTGAAACACTTCAAAAAGAATTTAAAAGTTGTTAGGGATTGTTCCTCATATGCTTTTAAGACCTTTTGGATGTTTTGAAGGATAATTGAGCTTATTGTTCTTTGTTCGAAAAATCATCCATTAAAACTTTTAGGGACTCACCTAGTTATGGCTTAGGGTTTGGTAGTTGCACCTTCATCTACCATTGCAATTTGTTTAAATTTCTGCAAAACTATATATTCCTACTGCAAAAGCTAATCTTTTTGCGGGAGCAGTGAGAAGATGACAGGTATGCTTTAATAGTGTTATTCAAGTTCTGTCATTTTACTTACAACAATTTACTCTTGCTTCAAATGTTATGCATGCTTAGTTGTGTTTGCACTTTACCTGCAAAACCAATCAAACAACTTTTCAAAATTAATCAACAATTT
Organism: Phalaenopsis hybrid cultivar; assembly: GCA_002079205.1. Classification (NCBI taxonomy): domain Eukaryota; kingdom Viridiplantae; phylum Streptophyta; class Magnoliopsida; order Asparagales; family Orchidaceae; genus Phalaenopsis; species Phalaenopsis hybrid cultivar. The sequence goes on from JXCR01144383.1 coordinate 9,868, forward strand.
TTAAAATTAAATTAAACTTTTTCAAAGGTAACCATAAATCCTGTGAAAAACAATAATTTCACAACACATCTTTTTGAATTTACGTGAGTTCCTCAGATGAAGTAACCATAGTTGCTAATGAGATCTCCTTGGTTTAAATGAGTCTAACAACTAATTTAAGCTAAGTAAATTCAAAAGAAAATAGTGGTACCAAAACAAGGGAACCATAAGATCCTAACTAATGTTGCTCTAATCAACTTTAACCTTCCCCCAAAAATGATTGAACTTAAACTTTTCATTTAAAACTTTAAACCTTAGACTTTAAGATTGCTACTACATTGTGGAGCTTGGAGCTAACTTTGTGGGCAGCCTTCTACAAGAGCACGAGGATCTACAATAGCATGATGATATACAATAACACATCTTTCCTTAGAATTAAACAACAAGCCCTAAGAATTCAAGGTTTTCTACTTAGTGCGACATAATTCCTCAACCAATCTTTAGGCCTTTACACAATTATGTTTTGCAATATAAGCCCTAACTAGTTTTAGGATTCTTAGGTTATCGTTTGTCACGACCTAAACTGTCACATCTCTTAGGCTATTTGTGTGATAGTCTCACACAAATGTAAGCCCTAGCTAAAAAAATTGGCATGATGAAACATTCAATAATTTTTCCATGAATTTTAAGCCAAACCTTAAGATAGCTTGGGAAGTCACTGAGGTTCTCCTTAGGATCCATGACATCACCTAGTTTTTCCTCCTTTGGATTCCATAAATAAATTTTTTAAACTTGCACCTGCCTCATTTCATACCTCTTTGTCTGATCTTTCAAAAGTACTTACCTTTGAAGTTCTTGGAGACAATATTTTATGATGTAAATCGAGAGTTTTATTAAGTGACTTTGGTCATTTAAGATGTAAATGACTACAGAGGCTTGCCTTTATAGGGAGCTTTCGGAGCCAAGGTAATATAAAACCTACCTAATTCTTTCTATTATATAAGAGAACTTATCGGTCAATATAAAAGGTTCGCAGACTAAAATTGATGTCCTAAATTCTCTGGTTTATTTAATCGAGCACCACCATCAAGTAGTGTATCCATCCTTTGAGATAGATATATTGCTTGTGGTGTTATGCAAGATCATTTAAACTATTGAAGATATGAGATTAGTTCGGTCTTGTATTTTCAAAAATTGAAATATTAAATTTTCTAATATATATGTCTATATATATATATATATATATATATATATATATATATATATATATATATATATATATATATNCCGAAAATTTCTAATTTGGTGACCGATAATTTTCTGGCTACTCCGGTGGGGATTAGCTCTACTCTCCATTATGATCAAAAAAGTTTGTCTCCATTCATCGGTAATGTGTCCATGTCCCTCATGGACCAGATTACCCTTCTTCCGTTGGCATACTTTACTCATTTCTTTCTTGAGCAAGTATGGTCAACTCCTTTTAATTTCAAGACCATCTATATAAACACCTTTAAATAAAGAGGTTCAAGAGTACTTTAGGAATTTATCTTTTTTATGGGGTCAACCCCCCAATAGGTGTGTTGGTGGACTAGTTCTGCCTGGGCATTGTGAAGTCGATCCTGCACTAGGTCCAAAACTTTGCATTTTTCTTCATCTCTTTCCTGTTTTGATTTTTTTTTGTGAATCAAGCAAAGTTATTATGTCTCTTCCTACTCATTTAATTTGTTTATCGCAACTCTTTAATATTATAGCCATAAACAAATAATAAGTATGGAAACTAAAATAAGAAAGGATGTATCAAGTCCATAGAACGACATTTGTTAAATTTTAGTGTTTGCCTTAAAATTACAATGTGATGGCTGATGCTAGCCCTTGGAACTTTTCTTTGAAGCTGCTAATATGGTGTTCCCAACTCTTACCTTCTCTTGCAACTTGCCGACTAGTCGTGAAGCCCAAAACGTTGCCCTTATGATCAAGTTTGGCGCCAGATTTGATGACCTCAAGGTTGTGCTTAGAAAAGCCCCATTTTTCATCATGAAGGTTGTCGTCCCAGAAGTACAAGAGCCCTCCGTGGAGTTCAAATTGAATTGCCCCCAAGATTTCCCTTCTTGTAGGATGGCAAAGACCGTCGTCACCCCGACGTTTACTAAGTCTTTCGTTCCTGCGAGAGTAGTTACACTAACTGTCGTTGGATTTACAGTTACCATGCATGTCGTCCGGTCTGCCAAGGGAAAACAGGTTATGATCGTAGAAGATTCAACTGATGGATTTACTACCCCATCTTTAGTTTTCGAGATTGTTTCTAGTTTTAAAATTGCAATGTTGACCAGCTTGCAATGAAGAAATCATAGCCATAGGATTCGAAAGGCCACCTAGGCCCAAGCTACAGAGATGATAATTGTTGATGAGATTTCTTAGTAGGAGGAACTCCAATTTTCTGAAACCTCACCTCTCCTCTGAGGAAGTAGGTTTCATCCATTAATGGATACTATTGGATATGAGAGCGTACACAAGATTGTTGCTACTCTGTCTATACTTCATAGTAATGGTGAGGTAAGGGAGAAGCCTACCCCTATCACTAGAGTCCATACAGTATTGGAAAGTTTGGCTGCTAAGGAAGGGTGTTCAGTCACTGATTTATTCAAGCAGGTAGGATGCAATGTATCGCCCCAAATGAAGAAAGAAATCTTACGAGCTGTCATGTTTGCTCGTTAGTCCTAGAAAGCAGTTCAAGTTCCACCGGTTTGTGTTCCTGTCAGATTCCGCCTAGGAAGCCAAGTCAGTACTATTACAGATACTGCCGATGTCACTCCAGGACATGAAGGATGTGGACCAGTCAAATTACGGCTGGGTCTGGGAGTACTGCCTGTTGTTGTTCAAAAGGTTGTTTCAAAGAAGAATAAGGGAAAGAAGTTACCTGATGATGTATTTTGTCCACACCGCATGGAGCATACCTATCTTCGATGCACTGATGCCTCTGCCAAAACACTCCTTTCCAAGGCATCTTCTGTAAACAAAAAGTTATGGGTACCCAAGATTGTCACACCGGCACCATTAGACAAGGTCTCAACTCGCCCTACTACTATCGAGTAGGTCCAAAGCTATAAAATGAAGCAAAGGTCCAAAGCAACGAATGTTGTTGCCGCTACTACTATCGAGTCTGATGTACAGGGGAAGGATGCTCAAGAGAGTCCTCTGGATCTCAAGAAGATTTAGGAAAAAGTCATTGAAGAAAAAGTTGCAAAGCTCAAAGACAAGATTTTGAGTTGGCCAGAGAGCATGGGGTGGTTGTAGATGATGATGAAGATTTTAATTTTAATGATTATGTCCATGAGGAATTTATGGATAACAATGTCATTTAGACTAGAACAGCTTCATCTGTGCGCGAGGCCCAGCCGCTTGTTGAAGGAAACGTCGTAAATGACTTGCGCAAGGTTATCCTGCTAAGAGACGAACATATCAATTAGGTCGAGAAATGTATGGAAGAGATGGGCGTCGCCATGGCTACCATGGCTATAGTGTACGAACAATCCCAGCCATAGCAGTTTGCTTCTCTTGCGTTCAACTAGCTAGAGATTGTTCACATTACATACGAAATGAGAGAAGTTACCTCCACTAACAGAGATGATCAGTAGAAGAATGATTCCCAACAGAGTGTAATACCGAAGAAAGATATCAAGAAGATGGTTGAACATCAAGTTTGGGAGGCCTTAGCCCAGTCCAAGGGTGGTGCATTAGTTTCAAAGGGTAGACTTTACCTGGAGGAGTTTGATGTCGTGCATTACCCCAAGGGTTTTGTGTCATAGAACATCAAGACGTTCAATGAGACCGGAAATCTCATACAGTATTTAGCACATTTCTAAGCTAGTTGTGGTAATACCAGAGGTAATGAAGCCTTGCTCTATCATCAATCTGTCAGCAACCTATCAAGGATCTCCTTCTATTGGTAAGCTGAGCTACCCAACGAATCAGTGAAGATGTTTGTTGAGTTGGAGTAGTTGCTCGTAAAGATATTTTTTGGAGTGCATCACCACATTACGATATGAGATCTCATACTTGAGCGGCAAAAGCCCAGCGAGACCGTGGTGGATTATTTCTTGAGGTGGAGAAACTTAAGCATGATGTGCGAGCCTCATCTACAGGAACAACAAGCAATTGAGATTCTTCTCAAGAGCATACATGGGCCAGTAGATTTCATGCTTAAGGGGCTCACCATCAAGTCATTTGAAAAGATAATCAGCAAGTATAACAACTTTCAGGAGGAAGTCAAGCATATGGATTCCCAACAAAAGTCATAAAAGTTTAGAACAATCAAGATATTTGAAAAGAAGTCTAGGACAGTAGCAACAATGAACAAAGGAAAGCAACCAATAAAGATTCAGCTAAACAGTCCCGTTAGAGTCATCAGTAGTCACAGCATAGCCAACTTCAGCATCAGTCCACTCAACAGTATGGTTAGTCCAGCCAGTAACAAAGGGCATACCAGAGAGATAACAGACAGGGTCCGACAATCGCAGAATAGATAAAGAGAGCATATTTTTTCAAAGAGGAACCCATGTCGAAGACGTTCAGGAGTTTGATGAAGAGGTCCGAGTTCAAACTGCCCAAACTAAAGAAACCAGAAGAAGTGGATAAGAAAGACCAGCCCAACTACTACCCATACAACAGGCTACTTGGACATACCATAGAGAGTTGTTTCAATTTTAAGAACTGGCTCGAGAAGAATCTTATAGAATGAAATATAAAAATTTTGAAATAATGTTTAAAAGAACCTGAAAGAGGTTATGTAAATATGATTTTGACCGGGCCAATTACTCTGATAGAGCCATATTTGGAGGAAGATGGTCAGAGCACAGTTTGGAGTAGATCGTGCAAGAAGATACTTGATCAGATTCAAATTGCTTCAGCATAAGCCACCATTCAAAGTCTACAACTTGTCAAGCCCAAGTTAGAGATTTTTCCAAAGAGGCTTCCATAGTTGGACAAGAAGAAAAATGTGATCATTAAGACCAATAGCGCGAGGGGTAGGATAGGGGCTGCCTTTGTTAGATTGGTTGTCTCAGATTTGGGGGAGAAAATCCTGGAATCCCTGAACATGTATGATTATTTTTTTTCTACTCCAGAGACTTTTAAATATAATGATAACAATTTCGGCTACGTTTTAGCTGTCTCCAGTGATAAAGTCACGTACTGTGACCAATATAACCTTGATCTTGTTTCCTAAACTGATCCCAAATTGTACTTAAGTCTGATGAGCTCATTAACGAGAATGAAGAAGACGCCGACAATGCCAATTATGACAGTTCTGAGAAGAAGCCATCAGTCCTTGAATGCCAAAGAGAACTACTTGCCATCAATTTGAATTCCTCTGATACAGAAGAAGAACCTAAAGATTTACCTACAACATCGCAAGAAGAAGAAGAAGAGATTACTGAAATAAATTTGTGGAGTGGAAAGGTCTTCTCCTCGAGATTGGCTCCAATAGACAAAGGAAAGTAAATAGTTACCCACAAAGAGCTGCCTCTAGCAATCAAAGAATTACTTATTCCAAGTAAAATTAGAGGCACGTATAATGTGGATTATAACATTCTAGCCCATCTTAGGAGTTTGTTGGCCAAACTAAGCATCTACGATGCTCTGATCCTGTCAAAGGAGATGAGGGAAGCTCTAGTTACAACATTGCATGACCCAGTAATTTGTTTAGCTAAGTTGGCTAGCACATCCTCAGATGAAGTTTTTTCACTAAAGGAACATCCTAGGGTAACTTTCACCGACGAAGATTTGTTCCTTGGTACTACTGATCATAATATACCGCTCTACATTTCAGTCAACATCAACAGATTGTGCTTTTCAGAGTTTTGGAAGATACAGGAGAGTCACTCAACTTAATGAGTCTACAAACGTTAGCTTACTAAGACATTGACATTCAGGAGCTCACCACCGATAGGATGATGCTAAGAGGATTTAATCAGAAAGCAGAAAGAGATCTTGGATCAATCACATTGTTGATGTAAGTTAAAGAGCTAGTAATAACCATCAAATTCCATATCATCGACGTAGAGACCTCTTTCAATGCCTTGCTTGGACGATCGTGGCTACACGAGCATAACATGGTTTCGTTGTCACTAGAACAGTGTATCAAGTATTTCTAGGAAGGACAAGAACATTGCATCAAAGGAGATTCACAACCATTCTCAGTTCATGAGGATGCCAACTGTAATGCCCCTCCGAAGAAGACTGTATTTTCTTGCGAAGCAGTAATAAATGAGATAGAATGATACACCAAATCAATGTGTTGTTTTAAGTATATATTTAATGCTTATTTTTTGTGATATTGCACTTTAAAGAAGGGTATTTTCATGTTTTTGTTGTGGCTATATAAATTTTATGCATTTGGAGCAAAATTAACAAAAAAAAGAAATTTGGAGTCAAAATAACGAATTTTGTAATTCTGACGCTTGAAGCACCAGAATTGGCGCCTTAAGAGCCACTTTACAGAGAGATGGCACCTGGAGTGCCAAAATTTGCACTTGAAGCACCATTTTATAGAGATTTGGCGCCTGAAGTACCAGATTTGGCACCTAAAGCGCCAGATTTGGTGCCTGAAGCGTCAGATTTGGTGCCTGAAGGGCCAAAACCCAGAAAAGCGTGATCTTAAGTAGCTTGGTGCCTGAAGTGCCAGAACCAGTGCCAGAGAAGACTTATTATGAATTAAGCTGGTTTAAGATGAATTTTGACTGAATTTCAAAGGGAACACTTGTTCTAAACACGCCATGGAGTGATTCAATACATTTAGACACATTGAAAGGTTTTCTTATGAAGAGATATGCCACTTGAATCAATAGACATGTCTTTTGAAATTCAAAAGGTTAACTTTTGGATTGAATTTTGGAGGGAATTTTGAATTCATTTAGGAGGTAGGCAACCTTCATTAAAAGAGAGGGACTTCTAAGGCATGAAGGAGGCGTGTGAGGGGAGTTCAAAAGAGGAGAGAGGCATGTGAGAGGGGAGTTCAAAAAAGGAAAGAGACTTGAGTAAGAGAGAGAAAGTCAAGGGCTTCGAGATTTCCTTCTAGGGTTGTAAGAGGAAAGGGAAGGTGAGAGATTTCTTCTTCATTACACTTCTAAGAGGGAATTGAGCCTGCTTGTAAATAGGGAAAGTGCTTGAAGAGAACTTCTAGGGATTTGCTTCAGAAGTTTTGAAGAAAAGTTGCCTTTCATTTCTTTATTTTTTAAACTTGTTTTTATATATGAAATTCATGTTTTGTTGTTTCCTTCTCATGAATTTTGAGTATCCTTCATTATCCTTCTCCCTACAATGAGATTTGGTTTTGTGAAGAATTGATTTTCTTTTATACGATTTTAAATGTCAATAATTTGTGATGATTCGAACTCTAATCTTCATTTACTTTTTGATCTGGCCAATTGAAATGTTAAAATGTGTTGAGGAACATATGATCCAAAAGGGTTGTAATTTCTATAACATAGTGAGAATCACATTTGATTCCATGGGAGAGGATGTCATCCATGGGGTTGAATGCAAATAAATAGGGAAATATACTTTGTTGGATGAAGAATTCGAGATTTTAAGGTGATAGATTGAAATCCCCGATTTGGTCTAGTTGATTGGAAAATTATGCGAGATTGTTAGCCTTCAAGTGAGGGAGTAGTGGGAGCTTTGGAGTGACAGCCGGTATCCTCACAGCCTAACAACAAAATTAGGGACCAAACTTTAGATTAGTCAATGTTCTTTATGCATTGGAAAGAGGGTAAGGAATTTGATTACTCCTTATTGGCACAAAACAATATTATATATTTTTAATGGATTTTAATTTCTCAATAAGCCATATACTCATTGTAAAGGGGAAGGATGCTTTCTTAAATTTGAACTCTTCATCACAAAAAACTTTGTTTAGATTTAGTAAGTTTTCATTTTAAAGTTTAGCAATTAGCTTAATTCTTATTTCCTTTAATATGCATTTTATTTAGCATACACTTAATTATTTTAGGTTAAAATTTTGTACTTCAGTTTTGTAGTTTGAATTGTGTTTTACATTATATTCATAAGAATATACCTATAAGAATTTCCAACTTCCCTATGAGATCGATATCTAAGACTCCATTAGAGCCCTTTATTACTTGAGCGATACGTATAATTATATTATTGTTAGGGATTTAGCAGTTTAAAGATTCTTAAAAGATAAAATTAATTTTATTAAAGTTGTTTTTATTCGTTTTACATTACATGTTTATTATTATATCTGATGTGTGTATTTTGTAATATTGAAAAAGATTTGCAAAAGTAACACAAAAATCTGCTGCATCAATGGAAGATTCAGAAGGATCACAAGAACGAGGCCATTCAACTTCGCTTCAACGATCTACTACCTTTTCTTCACAAGGATTTAGTAGAGGTTCTTTTAGCCCACAGACTGAAGATCAAGGCTGGGGACATGGACAAGGAAGAGCTAACATGATTTTTGAATGGACAAGGCCGATCATCAGCATTAATGTGGAAGAAAGTTCCGATGAAGAAATGATGATGATAAAGTAGAAGCAACCACCATTTGAGATTTCCTTGGAAGATGTGGACAAAAGTAGATACAAGTTGACGTATGATTGGATCAACCACTACGTGCATGCCATGACCCTTACTGTTATCCACCCTTAAAAGATTGAGAGTCTAGAGGTCAAGGAAGTTTGTAGTGTTAGTTTTAAGTCGATCAAATTCTATCGTTCTTCTCATATTATTAGTTCTAATAGTCATGTAAATTTGTAACAGGATTCTAATGAATTAATGGAATTACCATTTGGCTACTTTTCTCCTTGTGTTCAAAAGCTAATTCAATAGGGACATGTGCCAAAGTAAATGCCAAAAGATAATCTATAACTTTTTGAGAAGTTATGGAATGTTAAAAGTCAAATTCCCACTCAAAAGAAGGTCTCGGATTTGGTACTATAGGACCAATTGATGACTCGGAATTTTTTATGGTTGTTACTAGTGATTTGGAAGAGGATTGCCTTGATGTAGAAGATGACTCTGAAGATTACCTGATAGATGATGCTCCACCATAATTTGAAGAAGAGATCAAGTCAATCAACGATAAATTGAAGGAATTCAACCTTGGGGCTGAGGAGCAGCCTCAACCCACCTTCATAAGTTTGCTACTTAGCAAGGAAGAATCTACAGAGTTGATCAAGTTATTGTCAGAATTCAAATATTTCTTTGCCTAGAGCTACGAGAAAGTGTCAGGATTATCTTCATAAGTCACAGTGCAAAATCTCGTGGTAGACAAAGAACATGACCCCAGTAAAACAAGATCCAAGAAGGATGCATCTCAAAATAGAGCAACAAGTCATTGCAGAGGTGAAGAAATTATCAGATGCCAACTTTGTGAGAGAAGAACAATACCCCAAATGCCTATCCAACATCATGCTAGTTAGAAAGAAAAATATATAAATTTGTGTATGTGTTAACTTCAAGGATTTAAATAAAGCGTGTCCAAATGATGAGTTTCCACTACGAATACCGGCTTTAATGGTGGACATCACATCGACACATGATATCTTCTCTTTCATAGATAGATCGTCAGGTTTTATCAGATCAAGATAGATCCAGAAGATGCAGCACTTACAACTTTTAGAACACCGATCGGGATCTTTTACAACACAGTGATTACATTCATATTAAAGAATGCCAAAGCAACATACCAACGATCTATGACAAAGATTTTTTATGACTTCACCACAATCAAGTGGAGTGTTACATGGACGACTTGGTCATCAAGAACAAGCAGAGAATAGACCACTTCTACGATTTGAGGAACTTGTTCAAATGATTACGATGATATAATCTCAAGATGAATCCCTTAAAATGTGCATTCGGTGTTACCTCCAAGAAATTTCTAGGATTCATTGTCCGTCATTGAGGAATTGAGATTGACATATATAAGAGTAAATCTATCTTGAAAATGCCTCCACCCAAAAACATGAAACAACTGCATTCCTTTCTAGGTAAATTGACATGCTTGAGACACTTTTGTATCACTTCACTCTATCATGGGACAAATTTTGGCAGATTTTTTCATAGCACACCCACTTCCAGCTGGATCACCGCTCAACGACAATCTACCAGATGAGCAGATACTATAAGTGGAGCAATCTAATGCCAGTCGTTGGGAAATGTACTTCAATGGAGCCTCATCAGACAAAAAGGATAAAGGATCTAGGAAAGTTGTACCAGGAAAAATAGGGAGTGATCTGATCGTTGTAGCACCAAATCAGGGCATGTTGAGATTCTCTTTCCACCTGAAAGAGCCGTGAACAAACAATAAAGTAGAATATGAAACCTTAATCACCATATTGGAGTTGGTAATATTGATGGACATGATAGACGTTGTCATCTTTGACTACTCACAACTCATCATTCAACAGGTCAACAGAAAATACAAAATATTGACGCTATGATTAGTAGAATATCACCAATATACAATGAAGTTATTGGAAGAGATTCCGAGTGTGACATTGTGTAGGATTCCTCGAGGAGATAATGCACTTGCCGACTCTTTAGCCATGCTTGCTAAGGAATTGACGTGTCTGCCAGAGGATTCCATTTATATTACAGTGCAAGGACACTGAGTTTTATCAAAGATTGACCTCGACAGTCTATACAAGCTCCGAAAAGAAGAAGAGATAGTAGCTACAATAGCAGACAATTTTGAAGATTGGTGCAGGCCATTGATAAAATTTTTACAAACAAGAAAATTTCCAGAAGACAAGTCATAATCATATCTCATCACAAGAAGAGCCATGTCGTATGCTTTGATAGGTGATGTTCTCTATAGAAGGTCATTCGATCAAATATGGTTGTGATGTATGAGCAGAGTAGAGGCAGAAGTTATTGTCAAAGAAGTGCATGTCGTGTTGTGTGGTGCTCACCTGGCAGAGCTGAAGATGAAAATGAATATTAGAAGACTCCGATATTATTGGCCAGCAAGGATAATAGATTGCATGGATATAGCCAGAAAGTGTCACCTGTGCCAGGTACTTGGAGTTGTGTTGCAGCAACCTCCAAATGTGCTACACCTGACCTTTGCCTCTTGTCATTCAAGTGTTGGCACAATAGATCGTCCATCTTCCAAAGGACACGAGATTATTCTCGTAACTACAGATTACTTCTCCAAGTGGATAGAGGTAGTGTCATTACGAGAGGTCACAATGCATCACCTTGTGCAATTCTTCAAGAGTCAAATCTTCTACCATTTTGGTGTTCCATGCAGAGTTTTTTCTGATAACGGGTCAGCCTTCAAGAGCAAAAAAATCAAGAGTTTCTTCAAGTGACATGGGATAGATTGTAGATACTCTACAAATTATTACCCCAAAGTGAACGGCCTAGCTGAGGCCTTCAATAAGATGCTCGTGTAAATTTTGAACAAGAAATTGGAGAAGAATAAGAAGGCATGCATGAGAACTAGTTAGAAGCTCTATGGGCATACCGGATGTTGTGTAGAACGGCTACTCAATGTACACCATACTCACTTGTGTACGGGTCTGAAGTCATGCTCCAATTGGAAGAGCAGATACCATCTCTCAGAGTTGTCATCACTAAGAAAATTACAATGGAAGACAATGCAAAGCCAGACTTGCAGACTTAGAAGCCCTCAAAGGAAAACAGTTAAAAGCACAATAAAACCTGGAGCTCTATCAAGCCAAGATTATCAAGGCTCACGATAAGTTGGTCCGCCTGAGGGCGTTTGATGTTGGTGAACTCGTACTCATCTTTAGGAGGCCAAACCTTGCACACCGTAGGATCAGAGGAAAACTTGAACCGACTTGAGAGGGACCATTTGTCTTGGAGAAGGTCTTTTTAGGAGGATCTTACCAATTAATGGATTTCCAAGGTGAAAGGCCCATGATACCGGTCAACGGGCGATATTTGAAGAAATATTATACAACTTGATGTTCTATGGCATGAATTTTTTAGAAATGATACTTCTTCTAAGGATGGTTATTTGAACAGCATCTGTGACTGGGTCCAGAATTTTGTAATAAGATCAATTTTAATAAAATAAATTTTGAATTTTCACTTTTGAATTTCCCCCTTAATTTTGAATTTCACTAAATCAAGTTATATAAAATGTTCTCACACACAAAATTTATAATTCACTTTAAACCTAATAATAAAATTAAAATTGAAAATTGAAAATTAATCGATGACAAATTAAATTTGAGAAGACACAATGATAATAAAATATGATAAAGACAGCAAGACAAGAAAATGATAAAAATGATAGGTCGATTCATCTCAACTTCGAGGTTCTGTACTTTGCACTTTGCATAGCATGTGTTCTATCGTCTACACAAATTTCTTCACATCCCCATGGATTCTCACACTATTCATGAAATCCCCCAAATATTTTATAGCCGTATTCTTTTTTCACCTTTTCGTCACCTTTTAGGTAGGATGTGAGTCCTTGAGCTTTCCTACCTAATGTAACATTTCTGCTACCTCTTGGGTTGGATGTGAGTCCTTGAGCTTTCCTTCCCTATGTAGAGATATTTTTCAAATCACCTTTTGAGTTGGATGTGATTCCTTGTGTTTTCCTTCTCAATCTAGTTTTTCTGCTACCCCTTGGGTTTGATGTGAGTCCATGAGCTTTCCGTCCCAATATAGTGATATGTTTTTAGCTCTTGAGTTGAATATGAGTCCTTGTTCTTTCCTTCTCTACCTGGTCTTTCCGCTACCTCTTCGGTTGGATGTGAGCCTTTGAGCTTTCTTTCCCAATTTATTGATATGTTTTCGATCAGCTTTTGAGTTAGATGTGAGTTCTTGTGCTTTCCTTCTCAATCTGGTTGGATTTGAGTTCTTGAGCATTCCATCCCAATGNAATTCTCTTAGCTGCAATTACAGCATTTAGAATAGGCCCTATCTAATCCTTCTTAGCATTTTTGGTACCATTTGAGTAGGATTTCAGTCCTTGTGCATTCCATCTCGGTCCGATCACTTCACGTGTTTACGACGTCCGAAATTAATTTTCACTAAATTAAAATTGAAAATTAAAGTTAAAACATTAAAATTTGAAATCAAATCAAGTCTTATCTACGGTCGCTAGTTTTCCTTGTGGTTATCTCCGTAAATCCAATATGTAGCCCTTCACTTGGGTTAGCAAGCACAAATCACTCTGTAAATTTCAAATTCAATCTTAAAATTAATGTTCTGAAGGTATGCCCGCCAATACCCATTGGGAGTCTTTACATACTTCTAGGTAGAAACCTTCTCCACATTTTCTCTCTTTACTTCTCTGAGCTTGTCAGTTTAAGCAGTTGTGTTGATTTTTTTATCTCATCGATCAATGTCAATATGTACGGTGTGCCTGCCTAGCACACCACATCTATTGGGGGTCTACTTATTTACCTCACTTTGGGTTATAATCTAGTATATTCCATAGAAGCCAAGGATNATTTTTTTGCAAGTACATCAATTTTAGGCATTTGGAGCAAAAGTAGCAAATAGGATGAAATTTGGAGCCAAAACAACAAATTTTGTGATTCTGACTCCTGAAGCGCCACTTTACAGAGAGTTGGCACTTGAAGCACCAATTTACAGAGAGTTGGCGCCTGAAGTGCCAAAACCCAAAACAACGCAGTCTTAAGCAACTTGGTGCCTGAAGCACTAGAACTAGTGCCTGAGGTGCCAGAGATTACTTTTTATGAATTAAGGCGTTCAGGACAAATTTTGCTCAAATTTTGAATGGTTCACTTGTTCTAAACACCCCTTGGAGTGATTCAATGCATCTAGACACTTTGGAAGGTTCTTTTATGAAGGGATATATCTCTTAGATCAATAGACATATCTTTTGGAATTCAAAAGGGTTGACTTTTAGATAAAATTTTGGAAGGAATTTTGAATTCTTTTTAGAGTGGAACAACCTATAATAAAAGAGAGGGATGTCTAGGGCATGAGTGTGGTGTGAAGGGGGGATTGAAAGAGGCAATTGAGGCATGAAAGAGAGAATGTCAAAGGCTTGGAGATTTTCTTCTAGGCTTGTAAGAGGAGAGGGAATGCGAGAGATTTTTTCTTCATTATACTTCTAAGAGAGAATTGAGAGTGCATGTAAAGAGAGAAAGTGCTTGAAGAGAACTTCTAGGGATTTGGTTAGGAAGGATTGCGAGATAAGTTGTGTTTTTTTATTTCTTTATTTTTGTAAACTTATTTTTATATATGAAATTTGTGTTTTGTTGTTTCCTTCTCATGAATTCTGTGTAGTCTTTATTATCCTTCTCCCTACAATGAGATTTGATTTTGTGAAGAATTGATTTTGTTTTATACGATTTTAAATGTCAATAATTTTCTTATGGTTCAAACTATGATCTTCATTTACTTTTTGATCTAGCCAATTGAAATGTTAATATGTGTTGAGAAACATATGATCCAACAATGGTATGATTTCTACAACATAATGAGAATCACATTCGATTCCATGGGAGAGGATGTCATCCATGGGATTGAATGCAAATAAATAGGAAAATATAATTTGTTGAATGTAAAATTAGAGATTTTAAGGTGACAGATTAAACTTCTCAATTTAGTTCAGTTGATTAGAAACTAATGCGAGATTGTTAGCCCTCAAGTGAGGGAGTAGTTGGAGGTCTAGAGTGGCAGCTAGTATCCTCCCAGCCTAACAACGAAATTAGAGACTAAACTCTAGATTAGTCAATGTTCTTTATGCACTTGAAAGAGGAGGGTAAAGAATAGGATTGCACTTATATGACACAAAATATAATTTATATATTTTTAAGTGACTTTAATTTCTTCACAATCCATATACTCATTGTAAAGTGGAAAGATGCTTTCTTAAATTTGAACTCTTCATCACAAAAACTTTGTTTAGATTTCAAAAGTTTGCTTTTGAAATTTCATCAATTAGTTTAATTAACTTAGTTCATTTTATTTGCATTTAATTTATCATACAATCAATTACTTTAGATTAAAATTTCGTGCTTCACTTTTGTAGTTTGATTTGTGTTTTATATTATAGTCATAAGAATTTATCTATAAGCATTTCCAACTTCTCTGTGGGATCGATATCTAGGACTTCATTAGAGCCTTTTACTACTTGAGCGATACATATACTTGTGCTATTATTAGGTGATTTGATAGTTTAAAAATNGCCTTTTACTACTTGAGCGATACATATACTTGTGCTATTATTAGGTGATTTGATAGTTTAAAAATTCTTAAAAGATAAAATTATTTTTATTAAAGTTATTTTTGTTGGATTTGCATTGCATATTTATTATTATAACTACCGTGTGTATTTTGTAGTATTGAAAAATAGTTACAAAAGTAACACACAAAAATTTGCCGCATCAAACTCCTTCTTCAAGATCGGTGTGAGACCCCCTTAAATGGTATGAGGATTCTGATTCTCTTAGCTGCAATTACAGCATTTAGAGTATGCCCTGTCTAATCCTTCTAGCATTTTTAGTACCATTTGAGTAGGATTTCAGTCCTTGTGCATTCCATCTCGGTCCGATCACTTCACGTGTTTACGACATCTGAAATTAATTTTCACTAAATTAAAATTGAAAATTAAAGTTAAAACATTAAAATTTGAAATCAAATCAAGTCTTATCTACGGTCGCTAGTTTTCCTTGTGGTTATCTCCCTAAATCCAATATGTAGCCCTTCACTTGGGTTAGCAAGCACAAATCACTCTGTAAATTTCAAATTCAATCTTGAAATTAATGTTCTGAAGGTATGCCCGCCAATACCCATTGGGAGTCTTTACATACTTCTAGGTAGAAACCTTCTCCACATTTTCTCTCTTTACTTCTCTGAGCTTGTCAGTTTAAGCAGTTGTGTTGATTTTTTTATCTCATCGATCAATGTCAATATGTACGGTGTGCCTGCCTAGCACACCACATCTATTGGGGGTCTACTTATTTACCTCACTTTGGGTTATAATCTAGTATATTCCATAGAAGCCAAGGATCTAGCCATAGGACTTTCTTGTTGATTATTCCTAGAGGACTAATGATGGTACCCTCACCAATAAAAATTATAAATCTTCTTTGCTCAGCTTGAAGTTCCATATGTTGGTTTTAACCTTTAGCGCATAGTAGGTGGGACTGATATGCGGGAGATCAAGAGGAGTCCCCATAGGATTGTTTGGACTTAGGGTTAGCCCTAGGTGGTGTAGTCCTGGTCAGTCCTGCACACACATGCTTGCACCTGCACTCACAACCTAAATCCCAACTCAAACATACCTAGCTTGATTCACTAATATGTTAGAAACTAATGTGGATGGTCCCCTAAGCCATTAGCCCTAGGCTAGGGTTTGGCTAAGACCAGCACTAAGAGAATCCATAATGGGAGTTCTCTTGGTCCTCCGGCTCAAATAGGGTGATCTCATGATTAACATCCTCAATCCATCCCAATTTTGCCAAATGCCAATTTTGACCCTATTTGACCCAAACCATGCCAAATCACCTAAAATTACCAAAATTCCCTTTCAAGCCCCAAAAATTCCCAAAATCTTCAAAATCACTTCAAATCTCCTCAAAATCAATTTGAACCACTCCATTGGGCCCAATTTGACCAAATGGACCCTTTTTGACTAAAATCCCCAAATTGCCCTTAAGGGCCCAAATTCTACAATTCACCCAATTTCCACCAAATTGATTGTAATCTCCCCCAATTTCAATTCCAAACTCAAATTCATCATTTCCAATCCCAATTGAAATCAAACCAAGCCCAATTGAACCCAATTTCAATTCTGATTTCAATCTCAATACAAAATCCCCAATTTAGTCATACCCTTAAATTCTTCAAATTGAACTCCAAGATCATGAGTTTCCTGAAATTTGAATTTTAAATTCTTCATAACACTTCACCAAATTAGTTTGAACAATCAATTGACCCAAATTTGAACTCAATGTTCACCTAAATCCAACTTGAGCCAAAACTCCCAATTTTGATCAAAAGCCCAAATCTCCCAAATTGAAACGTATAACCCCAAACTTCCCACCAAATTGATGTAAAAAATCCTTCATGAAAATTATTTAGATCAAATTGAACCATAGTATAAATCTAGGCCAATCCAAACCTAAGTCTAGAGTAAATGCCCAAAATTGACCAAATGTTCAAATTCCTTCAATTTGACCTTCTAAATCAATTTGAAATCACTTAATTACTTTTTCAAACTCCTCATGAAAGTATCCAAGTCAAATTAACCAATGAATTGAACCAAATTCAAAGTCTAGTAAAACCCAAACTCAACTCCAAGCTCATGACATGATTTTGAACCCAAGCCATGCATGAACTTAGCCAAATTGACCAACTGAAGCCTACCACAACCAACATTTGGACCCTAAAAACCAGCCTAGATCCATCTAGCCCAACCTAGTTGAGCAATGGACCAAGGTTCCCCTAAATTAGGGGATCTTCTTCTACAAACAACTAAACCAAATATATTTTTTCCATCAGCCATCTAGCCACCCAACTAATAACAATTAAGGCTTCCTTTGGCTTTCTTGAGCTACCTAGCCACCACCTAACCTTTGGTCAGCTTCCCTAGTCACCAGAAAACTCAAATTTAAGGAGACCTTCCCCCTTTGAACCCAAAATTGAGCCCATCTACTGTGGCACTTCCTCATTAGATGCTTATGCTGCTGAACCCTCCACCTTAGCTTTCTCCCACAAACCAATCAGATCCTGAGGCCCTCCCCTTAGCCATGGCTAAAAGAGGCCCCATTTTTTACCAACTCTAAAGTGTGCTTAATTTTCTTGGGGAAACTCTGCCAAAATCTTTCTAGAGCCTTTTCAAGCCTCCCTAAGCTCAACCCAACCATCTTTCAACCCTCCTCCTCACTACCTGAGCACAATATCATAACCCAATTCCAGGGCATTTTTTGTCATTCCACCAAACACCACCAAACTCCAAATTAAAGTTCCCTTAAGCTTCATCAGAGCTTAAGAAGAAGTTCCCCACTCAAACCTCATCACTTTGAGCTCTCCAACCCAAAGTTTGATCAAGGCCGCACCACATGGTGGTCGAACACTTGCTTGGAGAACTCACCAGAGGAAAGTGACACTTCCAAGAGGTTCTTTAGACTCAATTGAAGCTTCTAAAAACACCCAATTGAGGCCTCACCACTTGAGCATATGTATAAACTATCAACCCTAATTTTTGGATCGGTTTGGGTCTTTGTGAAGTAAACTTATATTTCATACGAATGTAGCCATATAGATGTATTCGTCTTGAGTAGATGAATGTGTAGGAAGAAACTAAACATAATTTAGTTGAGTGTCGAGTGAGATCTAAGCGTTTGAAGTCAAAAAGTTCTTGGGTTAGGTTAATTGAGGACGATGAACAGATGTCTTCCATTCGCACATGTATTGATCCAATGGCTAAGGAAGCATCGTACTAGTGGACGGAGTGATAACAGCGGGTTGATTCAGTGGTGAGTTAAATGGTGACACTGAGTTAGAGAACGTCGTGTGGGGTTTCAACTCGTCGTAGGTTAACGCGGCAGATAACGTGGATAAGTAGAAAAATCCAACATTTTTAATTTATTTTAAATTTAGAACTTCAATATTGCATATATTTATGTAGAAAATTCACTAAAATAAAAGAAAAAAAACTCTATTTCTCAGTGAATAAAGGAGATTAATGTGGAACAAAATTAAAATTATTTAATGAGACTTTTATTTTTAATTAATTAAATAGCCTCTGCAATTTTTTAATTTTAATTAAGCATATAATAATCAACATGGCTTAGGATTTTAGGGTTTGTTCCTCATAATAGTATAAGTATTTTTATGATTTTTCCAAAGTAATAAAGCATCTTTATGCATGTAACCCTAATTTCTAATTTTGGATTGTTATTTTTCTTAAAATAATTATATAAAATAAAATACAAATCAGAAAATTAACACCTTTAAACACTACTTGCCCAACTTTAGAACCGAGCATAAAATCTTTAATAACTTAAGCTTGCCCTAGGAGCATCCACTTATGTAACTCTTAAGTAAAATATCAACTGATTTGTTGAGTACACCACTCTTAGGATAATTGAAATGTTAGGTTCATTGAGCATAAGGTGTATTAAACCCATTGCAGTTAAATCTAAAACTTGGGATGATCAATCGAACAATATAATAGGTTCAAATAGACTTGAAACACTTCAAAAGAAATTTAAAAGTTGTTAGAGATTGTTCCTCAAACACATTTATGACCTTTTGGATGTTTTGAAGGATAATTGAGCTTATTGTTCTTTGTTTGAAAAATCATCCATTAAAACCTTTAGGGACTCATCAAGTTATGACTTAAGGTTTAGTAGCTACACCTTCATCTACCCTTGCAATTTGTTTAATTTTTTGCAAAACTATATATACCCACTGCAGAAGCTAATCTTTCAGTTGGAGCATCGAGAATATGGCAAGTACGCTTTTATAGTGTTATTTAAGTTATGTCATTTTACTTACTGCAATTTACTCTTGCTTCAAATATCATACATGCTTGGTTGTGGATGTCACTTTACCTACAAAACAAACCAAACAACTGTCAAAATTAATCCAAAGTTTATAAAATTAAATTAAACTCTTTCAAAGTTAACCCTAAATCCTCTGAAAAAAAACTTCATAACAAGTTCTTTTGAAATTACAGGAGTCTTTTGGATGAGGTAACCCATGGTTGCTAACGAGTTCTCTTTGGTTTAAATGACTCAAACAACTCGTTTAAGCTAAGTAAATTCAAAATAAAATAGTGATATCAGAATGAAGGAACCATGGGATCCTAACCGGTGTTGTTCTAATCAAGTTTAACTCCCCCCATAATGATTAAACTTAAACTTGTCATTTAAACTTTTAAATCTTAGAATTTAGGATTGCTACTGTGTCGTGGAGCTTGGAGCTAACTCAGTGGGCAACCTTCTACAACAACACAATGATCTACAGCAACACAAGGATCTACAAGAACACATCTTTCCTTAAAATTAAATAACAAGCTATAAGATTTCAAGGTTGTTTGCATAGTGTGACATAAATCCTCAAATAATATTTAGGACTTTGCACAATTATGTTGTGAAATATAAGCCCTAACTCATTTCAAGATTCTGAGGTTATCATTTATCACGACCTAAACCCTCACATCTTTCAGGCTATTTGTGTAACTATCTCTCACAACTGGAAGCCCTAGCTAGTAAAATTAGCAGGATGAAACATTCATAAAATTTTTCCTTAAAATTGAAGCCAAACCTTAGGATAGCTTGAGAAGTCACTGAGGTTCTCTTCGAGATCCATGACATCCCCTAGTTTTTCTTCCTTTAGATCTCATAAATAAATGTTCTAAATTTGAGCTTGTCTCATTTCACACCTCTTTGTCTGATCTTTGAAAAGTCTTGTCCTTTGAAGTTCATGGAGACAACATTTTTTTATCTAAATCGAGAGTTTTATTAAGTGACTTTGGTCATTTAAGATGTAATTGACTATAAGGGTTTGACTCTATAAGGAGCTTTAAGAAGCCAGGTAATATAAACCCTACCTATTTCATT
>JXCR01144383.1:40757-152730 GCA_002079205.1 Phalaenopsis hybrid cultivar
TCATCTTTTTCCAATAGATGACACAAAGGCTTGGATAATTTAGAAAATTCTTTAATAAAATGCTTGTAGAACCCACCATATCCTAAAAAACTTCTAACTCCTCTCACCAAAGTAGGACGTGGTTGTTCATCAATAACTTGTATTTATGTCGGATCAACTTCCATGTCATTTTCAAAAATTTTATGTCCTAAAATAATTTTTTCTGCGACATTAAGTTGGAATTTTCCCAATTTAGAACTAAAGTTGTTTCTTCACGGCATTTTAGAACACTCTTTAAATGATCTAAACATGAATCAAAGGAAGTTCCAAAAACTGAGAAGTCATCCATAAAAACTTCTATTCCCTTCTCAATTAGATCACAAAAAATGGACATCATATACCTTTAAAAAGTTGCAGGTGCATTGCATAAACCAAAAGACATTCTTATAAAAACAAAAGTCTTATAAGGACTTGTGAATGTTGTCTTTTCTTGATCCTTGGGATCTATGGGCATTTGGTATTATCCAGAATATCCATCCAAAAAGTTGAAAAAGCGATACCTAGCTAGCCTATCTAACATTTGGTCCAGGAAATGTAGAGGAAAGTGATCATTTCTTGTGGCAAGATTTAATTCTTCATAATCAATACAAGGTTTTAACCCAGTGATTTGTCTTGTTGAATTAATTCATTTCTTTCATTTACAGCTACAATCACTCCCCCTTTCTTAGAAACGCATTGAATTAGACTAACCCAAGCACTGTTAGAAATAGAATAAATTATTACAGCATCCAATCATTTTAAAATGTCTTTCTTTACAACATTTTTCATTATAGGGTTCAATCTTCTTTGAGGGTTTTCCCTAGGCTTATGAATATCCTCCATCAAATTTCTATGCAAATAGATTGGAGGGTTGACACATTTGATATCTACTAATGTCCATCCAATGGCTTTATTATAATTTATCAATGTTTCTATTAATTTTTCTTCCTATTATTTAGTTGAGTATGAGGAAATTATAACAGGTAACATTGATGAAGTCCCTAGAAAAGCATACATTAAATGTGTAGGAGCACCTTCATCTCAAGTTTAAGAGATTTTTCAATTAAATGAATAAGAGGTTTATTATTTTCAGCAGAATCGAAAATTTCAAAACTTTCTTGAACATAATTTGAATCCTCAATGATTATCTCAATTAATTTTTTGTGAAAATCAGTCTCATTCTCATCCTCCAATTTTTGTTGGTTTGTTTGAACTTCACATCTTTCTCATAAATGGTTATCACATAAATAATCATTAATCTTCATTTTGTAACATTCATCATTTTTTTCATCTGGACAATTCATAGATTTTAACACATCAAAAGTAACTTTTTTGTCATTAACTCTCATGGCTAGTTCTCCTTCCTGCACATCTATCATAGCTCATCCAATAGCTAGAAAAGGTATCCCTAAAATGATAGTTTTTTCTTTATCTTACTCCAAATTAAAATAATGAAATCCACAAAAAAGATAAATTTATCAACCTTCACCATTACATCTTTTATAAACCCTTATGATATGTGATAGATCGACCAACTAATTGAAGGGTCACATTAGTGGGAGAAATCTCTCCTAAGCCTAACCTTCTGAATATAGATAATGACATGAGGTTAATGCTTGCTTCTAAATCACATAAAGCTTTTTCTCAAAATTTGTCTCCAATCGCACAAGGAATTGTGAGCTACCAGGATCTTTAAGTTTCTAACGATGCTTTTTTTTTTAATTAAAAAACTGCATTCTTTACTTAGTGCCACAGTCTCATGAACTTCAAACTTTCTCATCTTATTTAATATTTCTTTCATAAAATTTGCCTAACTTAGCATTTGTTTTAAACCTTNACAATTTCTAATTCGGCAACCAATAATGTATTCCAACAAAAATAGGAAAATATTTGGTCAATCCTCCTTCAATTTTAACAAGAGTCACAACTCTAGTATACGTATCTTTAATGAATTGAATACAAGTCAAAACAACAGTTATCTTCTCAAGAACTCTCCAAAGAATATCGCTTGGAACCTTATCATTTGCTTTTTATAAATCAATAAAAATCAAATGTAGATTCTTCTTGTTATCTCTGAACTTCTCCATCAAACCTCTCAATAACTGTATAGCTTTCATAGTAGACCTTCACTATATAAATCCAAATTTAGGTAATTTTGATCAGGACTTTAGAGCTTAGAGTTTTAATTTTCATTAAATGGATGTGGGGAATACTTTATCATGGTGAATGGGCTTTTGGTTTTTAAGAGAAATTGGAGATTGGGTTTGGTCTATTGGGCTTTTAGGATGAGTCATGGATAATTGATTTGGGTTTGGATTTAATGTTGATGGCTATGAAAACTAATCATGATGAACTTAGTGGAATTTAGGAATTGTAACAATGAAATTTGGGGCATGAATTTGGAGTAATTGAATTTATCATGTGGGCCCAAAGTTGATGGATTTTGGATTTATGGTTGTATGGATAGATTTAAATTTGATCTTGGATAAGTATGGGTTTAGGATTAAATTTTTGTGGAATTGGATTTGGAATTGTCTTTAGGAGGATTTGATATGAATTTGGCGGAAATTGGGCGCAATTTGGGAATTTTTGTCACAATTGTGTATTTTTTGTATTTTGGTAATTTTTTCCGTATTTTAGGCAATTTTGGGGCAATTGGGTATTTTGGGGAGGTTTTCGTCAATTTTGGTGTTTTGGGTAACTTTTGGTTTGGGTAATTTTGAGGAAATTAGGTAATTTTGGCGTGTTTAAAATGTTTTTTTTGGTGAAGAATTAGGTATTTGATCCATTTTGGGCATTCTAGAAATTTTGGGGTATTTCAGTAATTTTGGCCAATATTAGTAGATTTGAGGAATTTTGGATGAATTTGGGTAAATTTGATTGTTAGGATTGGTTTTGGTGAAGTTTTGAGTGAAATTATAGATTTTGACAATTATGGAGTATTTTTGGAAATTTTGGTAAATTGGGGAATTTGGAAAATTTTGAGTGATTAAGGATAATGTTGGAGGGTTTTAGATGGTGAGTGTGCAAGCCATGAAATATTTCTACAAAGTCATATGAGCCTTATGAGAACTCATCTTGAAGCATCCACATGATTGTCCTAGTCATCCTAACTAAGGGAAAAGAACTTATGACCACCCATATGAGTCTTCAAAAAACGGTAAGGAGTGGTTATGGACCTCAGGGGGAGACGGGTAAATTTTGGTAAATTGATGGTTTTGGGTGTGTTAGGGAACTAGTGCTGAGTTCAAGTGTGTGTGTGTAGGACCAAGCCACCTAAGATTTCCCTAAAGCCTGATTACTCTATGGCGACTCTTGTTGGTTTCAACCTTCTAAGCGTTGGAGATAAAAATCACAAATGTAAAACTCCAAAATGATCAAGGAAGTGTTTTGAATTTCTAAGGGGGTTGGGTCTCATCACTATTCATCTAGGATAGTTAATAGAGAAGTCCTATGGCTAGATCCTAGGCTGTTAAGGAAGAGAATCAGGCCTCACCAAAAAATGAGGTCAACAGGGCCATGAATTAAGTTTTATGCACAAGTCTGCTCTTCAACAAGGCTTCATAGGTGTCTGTACTCCTTCCTATCATGGTCATGATCTTTATGGCACATGTAGAATTTATTGGTGTTCTATAGAAATTCTTTGGTTCTCATCGGTAGAGCCTCCTTAAAGTATTAATTATTCTAAATAGTTTCCACCAACTCTGCAATTGAAACTCTTAGTTGAGTGAGTTTTAACATTCCTCAATAACCAGTCAAATGATCATTCGATTAGACACGCCTCTGGTCGAGCCCTCTATCTCCACAGAACGACAAACCACTTTCTCTTATAAGATGATGGCCATCGTTTTCCCTCCACTGGTCAGGTGATGAGCCTATTTTTTCCTAACAGTTTGCTGACTATTTCTCTTTTGAAACATGCAGTTTAACATATTTTTCCATTGCAATGTGATCGTTGGACAACTTCAGCAGCTCGACAAAAGTGTTGAACTTTTGTAACCTAGGAAGTCCTATACTATGCACACCTTAGCCATTGTGCTAGTGCAGCCTTAGAGATTGATTGCACCAGATTTTGTACTTCTAGTATTTCTTTTTGGAACTGCAAGAGATATGCTCAGAGGCTCTCAATTGGCCCCTGTATAATGTCCCACAGAGCTTTCGAATCCTTGAGTGACTTTTGAGCACTAGCAAACTGTGTCATGAATAGCTTATTGAACTCACTGAAGAAAGTAATAATTTCTATCAAATGTCCATTTAACCACTTAAGGGCTGAATCCCTCATCATGGTGTTAAACTATCAAATTTCAATGTATCAAAAACTTTAAGGAGGAATATAGCCTACTTAAAGGATTCAATGTGATTGACAGGATCTCTCTGGCATTTGTATGACTCCTAAGATGGAACATTAAATTTCTCGGGAGGCCCTCCATCAATAACATGTTAGGTGAACACATTCTCTACTCATTCACCCTGCTTGTGGTATGTTCCTTGGCATAGACCAAACACTATCTTAGTAATGTCATTCTTCCACTCGTTTGGCTCCTTGAGCAGTTTGATGGCCTTGGAGTTTAGGTACTTGAGGATTATATTCTAAGAGATCTAGTGCTCTCCCCTCAAGAACTACGTGGGTTAGTTCCACCATCTATCTTACTATCTAGTTTTGGAGTTCCTGAATTCATTTTTCACAAATTCTTCGAAATAATCCATGATAGAAGTTTCCCCCAAGTGGTTTCATTCTCTGTGACGTGCTTTTTTTAACGTTGAAGGCATGACTCCATGGTCAACATGCCTCTTAAGATGTTGAATCCCAAAATATAAATTGGGGCACTCACAATGGATAAAGATTTGGTTGGCAGAGAGGAATGAAGAAAAAAGGACATAAAGAAAGCAGATAGAGTAGAGTGCACAATAGCGTAAGTTCTCTTAGAGTAGATTCAATAGTCCTTCAAAAAGAAATGCCACCACTTTTTATAGGTTATGGAGAAGCCTTATAATTTACTCGTTTGTCCCTAATTAAAAACTAACATTACAAATGATTAATGAATCATTACACTCTTACGTATTTGTAACAAACTCTTGGGTCTTTTGGCCTTAGTAACTGTTGTTGTCAATGTTTCATATTTATAACTGTTATGGCCACGTTTTTGTATTCATATCCTGGTCGTCGTTCGGTTGTCTGAAATTCCTACTTTCGGTCGGCTTCCCTGAAAGAACCCTTAGAAGAGATCTCCTTATCCTTATGAAAGGTTTATTCCATTCGGCAGATGGTGCATTACCGTAATCTAATGAGCAGCTTTTTGTTGGGTAAGAGGTCTTCATATAGGGTTGAGAATTCCTGCGAGGCGACCGTTGAACTTTTCTGCGAGTGACTCAAAATCGGTTAAAGGAGTTAGTTTTGTACGGCCATTCTCCAGTTCAAGTGTACATCGTTTCTTAGGTCGGACGTACTTCCCTTCAGTCGCCCATGATCCAACTAAATTAAAAGCATATTGACTGCAGTGCCTTTTAACTGTGACGATGAGATCATTTGGTATATTTTGGTGCGATCCGTTGAATTTTATCAAGATTAATGTAGTCAGGTTTCGATCTACGCCTAATAATACTTTTGTATTTACATATGTAACATCTAAATTTTAATTTTTGTCAACATAATCCATAAAATTTTAATGTTGCATGAAAATGTCATTAATATTATTTTATTAAGTGAATACGTTATGCATATGTTTATTGAGATTACCAACAAAAATCAAAATTTAGACATTAAAAATATAAATATATATAAAAATTATGTGGTAGGTCTGTATCTTCCCCTCGCGTTAAAATATGAAGTTGTACAAAGGAGAAGAAATGCATTACGTTTACAATTACATATATGCCCTCACGGGCATTCTATAACTTCTGAATCTATAAGAAAAACATATCTCATATGCAAAAGAAGTTTGATGAAATTTAAATAATGACCTTTAATGGATAAAGTGACACGTCAGATAGTTGCATCCGGCCTGCCACGTAGACAACTTCTTTGCGGTTGGCCCCACTCTCCCCCCATTAATTAGAACCATTAAACACCCACAAAGCCTACAAAAGAATGAAAGCAGGACTAGACAAAGTAATCTTGTTTTGCCTCAAACTTCTCTTAGGATTATAATAGCTTTTGATTAACTAATAAAAAATCAATTAACTAAAAGCATATTGTAAAGCTTTTTTTATGGTCGGTAAAGCATGTGCATTTATTTCTGTTTCAAAGGCTTTTTTTAAAGTCCAATGCTGCACTATGAGAACCCTAATCCTAATCATAATTATAATAAAAATAGGTAAGTGAGAAAGGGGGGCATGGTTGACTAAGGGCCTAAAGATATATAATGTGGTGCATGAATGGTATCAAACCTAACACACTTTTATTTTTTCAAATGGTTTTGTTTTGGTGGCAAGAAAGTAAAATTAAGTGCAAAATGGTAAGATCGAAGGTAAACATCAAGAGTAAATAAGAAATAAATCAAATTTGTAACTAGGCGAAAATTCTGCTGAGATATTGTATTGTCATTCTATAGGAGCCAGCACTCCATAAATCATTGTCTTTAGAAAGAAATACTTGCTCAACTCAATATGCTATCACTCTAAGTCCTAAAGCAAAACAAATCTACTATTTTTTTATTTCTTCTATAGGAGCCAGCACTCCATGGACACATTTCTTTTATTTAAATGTGTCCATAGGGAATTAACTCAAGAAAAAAAAACTATTTTGATTGGGATCATGTGTGGAAAGAAATGAATCTGTCAACCGTTTAATTATTTAAAAAATCAACTTTAATCAACAGCTTTTAGAAGTGCCGCTTTATAGCTCAACATCAATCTTAGTAACTTTTCATCTTCAGGCACAAGAAGATATCTTAGACATGTATTGTAAATGTGATCATATTTATTTATTTTATTTTAAACTTTTTTATGCAAATTCTACACTTTTAGAAAAGTGTTTGTAACGTATTCTCTTAAGATTCAATTTGGAAGATTCATCAGAGTGGAAGAAACAAAGAAACAAGTTAAAAAGAAGGGCGGAGCCTAAGCAATAGAGTAGAGCGCCTAGATGCCTCAGGAGTCAGGTTTTGACCCTAAATATAGGGAAGGTGGAAAGCAGGTGAGCAACCTCAGTTCCTAGGCATCGTGACATATTGACTAGTTGCTATAAACGAGCACATAGGTGCCCAAAGTCCTACAACCATGGTTCGATCAATTGGAAGTGGGCACCGGACTGTCAATGCCTAAGTACTGGGAACCCTGCATAGGTGCCACAAACCACATATTATACACCAGTTCACATGTTTTGATGGTTTTTGTGGTTCAAATGGCAATTTTCAAATGAAGGAATAAAAGCCTCATCGGCAGAAGAATTTTTTCATTCTACGCATACTGGAGTGAAAAGAAGATGCTAGAGCAAAAGGTTGCAATAGAAATTGATTGAAGTGAAGAGTGATTGTAATATTTTCTGAGTGTGTAATCATGCATTTAACTTCAACATTCCATTCAGAGAAGGAATATAGACAAGTTTGTAATATTTTTGGTGTATTCATTGGATTTTATTCTTTCAAATAGTGTTTTAGATTATAAATTTTAATGGGATAATTAAGTTGTTGATCTCAAACATGATTAGTGACTAGAATTTATTTTTCTCCCTTGAATTTATGAAGTAGGAAATTAAAGTTTGGTTTTTCTTTTTGTGATTTTACTAAACATTTTATACAATGGTATTTTAACCTTTGATCCTTCATTAGATTCATCCTGGCTAGTTGGATGGTTAATATTTTTTGTGATCTTCGAGTTTATGAGTAATCCTTAGTGGAGCAACTAGGTTAAAACTCTTTAACTTAGTAGAACATGGTTATTGCTTTTGAGTTAGTGCAATCTTGTAGGGAAATACAAAATATCGAGCCAATCACTTGTTTGAGAGAATTAAACATGTATGATTACAAAGCCTTCTTAGACACTCGGGAAGGGATAAGGAGTTCTGCTCTAGATTGTCACCTACAGTTTGAATCACACATTCAAACTTAGATTCTAGTAGAACCATTTTAGGGAAGTGTTTTACTAGCATCAAAATACATTGTTGAAATGTTCACCATGTTAGCTTAGGTTTTAATTATTTCAAAATTTAGGACCAATGAATTTTCAACAACAGCTGAAATTTAGAGTTTTAAGCTAGATTCAATGTCAGTAGGACATAAATTTTTACTTTTGGTATTTTCTTGTTTCACATTGGTTTGATAGATGGATTTTGTTATGTATACTACTTGAATAAAATGTATAATTGTATGATTTATCGATGCTTTACAACATTTGGTTAGTATTATGTTTTTGGTTTTGTTGTTAGGGAACAGCGTTGAATTTTCAATTTAAGAACATTTTAGTCAAACTATTAGGATTTACTTAAGAATTAGTGTTGTCATTTGTTGTAAGATTATTTGTTATTTCTAGTGTTTAGAAAAATCCAAAAAATTTCACAAGTGCTTCCTGATTTATTGCTAATTTAGTGCACCTGTTTTAGTGCTTTTTCGTTATTGAGAAAATTGTGTGCATTGTTTGTTTTTTTAATTTCAATATGTTATTTGCTTAGTTTAATTTTTACATGCATTTTAATTCTCACTTATAAACTCTATTAGTATAGGGTCACTTCACTAGATTGTCCTAGTTTTATAAGTGTAAGACTGGAACTTTGAAGCTTGTATCACACGACACTTAACTAGGAAAAATTATTACAAAATTAGTAAATTTAAAGACTTAAGAAGAAGTAGATAGGCTAAAAACATACCAAAGGAAAAACAGACCGCATGTCATGAACAGAACACTTAAGAAATTTGCTAACACATTGGTAAAAGAGATTCACTTAAGCATCAACAGCCCTATAGTAGAAGCAAAATATTTCAAACTCAAACCAGCTATTATTCCAATATTATAAAAAAATCAGTTTAGGGGTTCAACCACAGAAAACTTGAACCTCCTCTTTGTTAGATTCCCTAAATCGTGAGCTGCCTTTTGTTCCAATGGTATCACTTACGATGTTGTTTGACTTAACACTATGCCTTAATCACTTAGGGGTATGGCTAATATGTTTGTCGATTCATTAGCTCTATGATCTATTACCAAATTAAATTAATTAGCTAAAAAATTCATAGGAAATATTTCCTTCCATCTGAATAGAAAAACTTAAAAATGATTTCACTTCTTTTATCAAATTAGATGGAGAAACAATTTATGACGCCTTTGAGAGATTTAAGGAGCTACTTAAGAAATATCTTTATCATCTGTTATAAAACTGGTCGTATTGTTGATGTCCATAATAAATGTTGTAGCTTGGGCATCGCTCATGTCTAAGCCATTTGAGAAGGCATATGCCGTGATAGAGAAGATGATGGTAAATAATTTTCAATCACCATCAGATTGATTTAACCTTACAAAATAGTTAACATGCATGATATACATGTGTTAAACAATTTTAACTTCTCAAGTATCCAATATCTTGAGAAAGGTAGACAATCTAGTATTAAATTCTACTCCAAGATCAACTATATCAGAGAAAAAAACTTATGGAAAAATATTTTATTCTTGTAGAATCCATAATTGCTATAACCAAGAGATTCAATAACTCTTAATCCAATATCTATAAATAAGGCTGGAAGAATCATCCAAAGTTTTACTATAATAATAATAATCAAGGTGTATGAACTCGGCATCAGGGTGGTGGGGTATTTTTACTAGGTTCATGCTACATTAGGTTTAGGCTATGTTAGTTTCGGGCTAGTTTAGGTTCATGTTAGCTTTGGTTTGGGCTAAGTTTTCTTCATGCTAGGTTGGGTTCAGGTTAGGTTCGGTTTTGACTAGGTTTGATTCATTATAGGTTGGATTAGGTAAGCTTCGCGCTAGGTTAGATTTAGGCTACATTGGGTTTAGCCTAGGATGAGCTAGGGTTAGCTTTGGTTCGAGCTAGGTTGGGCTTATCCTAGGACAGGTTCAAACCAAGTTGGGCTAGAATTATGCTTGGTTTCAAGCTAAGATGGGCTAGAATGGGTTTGAGCTAGGTTTTGGTAGTTAGGCATTCCTCGTTGTCAAATGTTGGGCTAATCACTCGCATCACACATCAATTCAAATAGCTTTTCCCAATCACGTGAAACAGTAATAGATGCAATGATTAATTTTTTTCCTTTATCACATTGAAGGCTTTTTGACATTCCTAGTTAATAATCAAAATTCACATCTTTTTCCAATAGATGACACAAAGGCTTGGATAATTTAGAAAATTCTTTAATAAAATGCTTGTAGAACCNCCTTTATCACATTGAAGGCTTTTTGACATCCCTAATTAATAATCAAAATTATCATCTTTTTCCAATAGATGACACAAAGGCTTGGATAATTTAGAAAATTCTTTAATAAAATGCTTGTAGAACCCACCATATCCTAAAAAACTTCTAACTCCTCTCACCAAAGTAGGACGTGGTTGTTCATCAATAACTTGTATTTATGTCGGATCAACTTCCATGTCATTTTCAAAAATTTTATGTCCTAAAATAATTTTTTCTGCGACAATAAGTTGGAATTTTCCCAATTTAGAACTAAATTTGTTTCTTCACAGCATTTTAGAACACTCTTTAAATGATCTAAGCATGAATCAAAGGAAGTTCCAAAAACTGAGAAGTCACCCATAAGAACTTCTATTCCCTTCTCAATTAGATCACAAAAAATGGACATCATATACCTTTAAAAAGTTGCAAGTGCATTNTTAAGTTGGAATTTTCCCAATTTAGAACTAAA
The DNA here is from genome assembly GCA_002079205.1 of Phalaenopsis hybrid cultivar. Taxonomy (NCBI): domain Eukaryota; kingdom Viridiplantae; phylum Streptophyta; class Magnoliopsida; order Asparagales; family Orchidaceae; genus Phalaenopsis; species Phalaenopsis hybrid cultivar. The sequence goes on from JXCR01144383.1 coordinate 51,579, forward strand.
GTTGTTTCTTCACGGCATTTTAGAACACTCTTTAAATGATCTAAACATGAATCAAAGGAAGTTCCAAAAACTGAGAAGTCATCCATAAAAACTTCTATTCCCNGTTATTGAGAAAATTGTGTGCATTGTTTGTTTTTTTAATTTCAATATGTTATTTGCTTAGTTTAATTTTTACATGCATTTTAATTCTCACTTATAAACTCTATTAGTATAGGGTCACTTCACTAGATTGTCCTAGTTTTATAAGTGTAAGACTGGAACTTTGAAGCTTGTATCACACGACACTTAACTAGGAAAAATTATTACAAAATTAGTAAATTTAAAGACTTAAGAAGAAGTAGATAGGCTAAAAACATACCAAAGGAAAAACAGACCGCATGTCATGAACAGAACACTTAAGAAATTTGCTAACACATTGGTAAAAGAGATTCACTTAAGCATCAACAGCCCTATAGTAGAAGCAAAATATTTCAAACTCAAACCAGCTATTATTCAAATGTTATAAAAAAATCAGTTTAGGGGTTCAACCACAGAAAACTTGAACCTCCTCTTTGTTAGATTCCTTAAATTGTGAGCTACCTTTTGTTCCAATGGTATCACTTACGATGTTTTTTGACTTAACACTATGCCTTAATCACTTTGGGGCATGGCTAAGAAGTTTGTCGATTCATTAGCTCTATGATCTATTACCAAATTAAATTAATTAGCTCAAAAATTCATAGGAAATATTTCCTTCCATCTAAATAGAAAAACTTTAAAATGATTTCACTTCTTTTATCAAATTAGATGGAGAATCAATTTATGAAGTCTGTGAGAGATTTAAGGAGCAACTTAAGCAATATCTTTATCATCTGTTATAAAACTGGTCGTATTGTTGATGTCCATAATAAATGTTGTAGCTTGGGCACACTCATGTTTAAGCCATTTGAGAAGGCATATGCAGTGATAGAGAAGATGATGGTAAATAATTTTCAATCACCATCAGATTGATTTAACCTTACAAAATAGTTAACATGCATGATTTATATGTGTTAAACAATTTTAACTTCTCAAGTATCCAATATCTTGAGAAAGGTAGACAATCTAGTATTAAATTCTACTCCAAGATCAACTTTGTCAGAGAAAAACACTTATGAAAAAATATTTTATTATTGTAGAATCCATAATTGCTATAACCAAGAGATTCAATAACTCTTATTGCAATATCTATAAATAAGGCTGGAAGAATCATCCAAAGTTTTACTATAATAATAATAATCAAGGTGTATGAACTCAGCATCAGGGTGGTGGGGTATTTTTACTAGGTTCATGCTACATTGGGTTTAGGCTATGTTAGTTTCAGGCTAGTTTAGGTTCATGTTAGGTTTGGTTTGGGCTAGGTTTTCTTCATGCTAGGTTGGGTTTGGGTTAGGTTCGGTTTTGACTAGGTTTGATTCATTATAGGTTGGATTAGGTAAGCTTCGCGCTAGGTTAGATTTAGGCTACATTGGGTTTAGCCTAGGATGAGCTAGGGTTAGCTTTGGTTCGAGCTAGGTTGGGCTTATCCTAGGACAGGTTCAAGCCAAGTTGGGCTAGAATTATGCTTGGTTTCAAGCTAAGATGGGCTAGAATGTGTTTGAGCTAGGTTTTGGTAGTTAGGCATTCCTCGTTGTCAAATTTTGGGCTAATCACTCGCATCACACATCAATTCAAATAGCTTTTCCCAATCACGTGAAACAGTAATAGATGCAATGATTAATTTTTTCCTTTATCACATTGAAGGCTTTTTGACATCCCTAATTAATAATCAAAATTATCATCTTTTTCCAATAGATGACACAAAGGCTTGGATAATTTAGAAAATTCTTTAATAAAATGCTTGTAGAACCCACCATATCCTAAAAAACTTCTAACTCCTCTCACCAAAGTAGGACGTGGTTNCAAACTTAGTAGTTCTTGAAGGTGAAGATTACTTAGCCAAGAGTTTTTGTGCTAAACTTCCCAAGTTTTGATAGATCCAAGTACTAATGAGTTAATCCATTTCTTAGCTTTTTCCCTTAAGGAAAAAGGATAAACTCTAAGTCTAACATCATCATTTGATATGTCGTCATAGTCAAATGTAGCACACAATTCTAAAAAACTAGCAATATGTAAATTTGGATCTTCAGATGGTATTCCCTAAAATTAATGGTTTTATACCATTTAGATTATAGCAGGTTTAAGTTCAAATGAGTTAGTCAATAGAGTAGGGGTTTGTATACTTAGGTGAATTTCATATGTCGTAGGTTTTGCATATTTCCTTAATGGTCTTTGTATATAATGATGTTTATTTTCAACTGTTTGATTATCTATGTTATTATGTGATGTGTTCATCATGCCTTGCAAATTGTGAAGTTCTTTTATTTTCAAAATTTTCTTATGGTACGTTCTAACTCAGAATTATATGGTACTGAACCTTCAAATCCTAAACCACTCATGCGAAAGTGAAAGTTCATAAAATAAAAATATAACAAAAATACCATAAAAAAATCCTTTTTTTTAGTTGTGATTTTTTTTTGATTTCTTTATGTTTTCAGGTATTTTGTCTTTTTTTTAACTCAATAAATATTTAAACAACACTATGATTTTCCTAAAATAGTTCCATAATTCAAACATAAATTCCATGTTAAAATGTTTCATTACTTTCCCGGAAAAGACGCCAAAAACTTGACCCGACTTGTAGTTACGCAATTATTTACTTTCCAAAAGATGGCCAAAAACTTGACCTGATTTACATTTAGCAGCTAGTGTTTTTTACCTCACTTTTGGTTGAGGTCTAGTTTTCTCTTTAGTCGCCTAGGGTCTAGCCATAGATTTTTCATGTTGTCTACTCCTAGAGGACTAATAAAGGAACCCGCACCATTAAAAACTCTAAACTCTTTTGTGCTCAATTTGAAGTTTCACATATTGGTCCTAACCTCTAATATTTGGTAGGTGGGGCCAGTATGGTGTGGCCTTAAGTAGGGTAGTTGTATGGTTGGCAACCGCAATCCTACTAAAATACCCAATTTAGCATTTTGCCCTCAAAACATACCCGAATTTACCAAATTACCCTTGAAACCCTAATTTTGACCAAAATCCCAAAAATTACAAAAAAACACCTAAATTTGTTCAAAAATCCTTTCAAACTATTTTAAACCACCCGAATTGCCCAAAACACCCCAAGATTTTCAAAATTACCAAATTACCTCTAATTTTGCCAAAATTACCAAAATACCCCTAGCGACCCAAATTGTTCCAAAACCTTCAAAATCATTTAAAATGCCCCCAATACTAATTTAGACCACTCAATTGAGCCAATTTTGACCAAAAGCCTCAAATTACCCTAATGGTACAATTACCCCAATTAACCCCCAATGACCACCAATTTGATCCAATTTTCCCCAATTTCAATTCTAAACTCAAGTTCATCATGCTTAAAATTGATTGAAACCAAATCCAAGCCCAATTGGATCCAACTTCAAGTTTAATTTCAATCCCAATCCCAAAATCCTCAATTTAATCCTAAGCCAAAATTTCACCAAATTGACCCCAAAACCTATCTAATTGCCTGAGTTGTGAATCCTAAACTCTTTACAACACTTCCCCACATCAAAATGAAACCTCAATTGGTCTTGGTCAAGCCCCAATTTCACTCAAATTCAACTTGAAGCAAAACCTCCAATTTTGCCCCAAACTCAAAATTGAACTTCATAACCCCAAAATTTCCACTCAATTGATATTCAAAAACCTTCATGGAAATCCCTTAAACCAATTGGAACCATCATTTGGGTCTAACTAAATCCCTAGCCCAATCCAAACCTATGGCTAAACCAAATGCGCCAAAATTGGCCATGAGCCNATCTATCCTTCGAGGTAGATATATTTCTTACGATTTTTATATGCTTAATTTAATAATTCTATATAGTCACAATGATATAAACACAAGTATGTGTATCGCTCAAGTACTATAGGACTTTCTGGTTAAGCCACGAATATTGATCCCATGAGGCAGCGAGGAAAGATATCCTTAGTCCAATTCCAATCTACTACAATCAGATCTTAGATTGGAATGTTGATTAAAATAGTGTTTTGTTTAACAACTAATCTTAAATGCAAATTTTAAAAATAAGAATAGTAACTATTACTAAATGTAAGTATTAAATTCTAAATATAACCCTTTCTGGATGAATTGGTTTGGAGAATTTTAAGATTTTCAAAACTACTATTCTTATGTAGTGAGTTGGATAATGTAAAGGAATGAAATACATTAAATATTGTATGTGTCAAATAGAAGCAATTTTAATTCTCTACCCATATTTTGTGTTATATAAAATCATTGACTAATCTTAGATTTACTCCCTAAATTTGTGGCTAGGCAAGGAGGATACTGGCTCCCACTCTAGAGTTCCTACTTCCCTTCTCCTGAAGGCTAACTCTCACTTTAGTTCTTTAAACACTAAGACCGAATTGGGGATTTTAGTCTGTCACCCTAAAATTTCCAATTCTACGTCCATCAAAGTATATTTCCCTATTTATTTGCATCCAACCCCATGAACTTCACCATCCGTGGAATTTGAATGTGATTCCATTTTGTTGAGAATTACACTGGCCTCTCTGGTCTTAATGCAATTACAAAGAATTTTAAAACTACAACAGGCCTTTATTGTAATGTAAATGATGTTCAAGTAAAAATCATCACATCATTAATTAAAATTTCTTTAAGAATGCATCCTAAAATCCAAAACATGAATTCTACTCATTGTAAAAGAAAAGTAAAAGGAAAATAATGGCATAATTCTCTCATGCCACTATTTCCAAAGAAGAAGAAAGAGTAAGAGAAACACATCACAAAGNTCAATGTTTCTATTAATTTTTCTTCCTATTATTTAGTTGAGTATGAGGAAATTATAACAGGTAACATTGATGAAGTCCCTAGAAAAGCATACATTAAATGTGTAGGAGCACCTTCATCTCAAGTTTAAGAGATTTTTCAATTAAATGAATAAGAGGTTTATTATTTTCAGCAGAATCGAAAATTTCAAAACTTTCTTGAACATAATTTGAATCCTCAATGATTATCTCAATTAATTTTTTGTGAAAATCAGTCTCATTCTCATCCTCCAATTTTTGTTGGTTTGTTTGAACTTCACATCTTTCTCATAAATGGTTATCACATAAATAATCATTAATCTTCATTTTGTAACATTCAACATTTTTTTTCATCTGGATAATTCATAGATTTTAACACATCAAAAGTAACTTTTTAGTCATTAACTCTCATGGCTAGTTCTCCTTCCTGCACATCTATCATAGCTCATCCAATAGCTAGAAAAGGTCTCCCTAAAATGATAGTTTTTTCTTTATCTTACTCCAAATTAAAATAAGGAAATCCACAAAAAAGATAAATTTATCAACCTTCACCATTACATCTTTTATAACCCCTTATGATATGTGATAGAACGACCAACTAATTGAAGGGTCACATTAGTGGGAGAAATCTCTCCTAAGCCTAACCTTCTGAATATAGACAATGACATGAGGTTAATGTTTGCTTCTAAATCACATAAAGCTTTTTCTTAAAATTTGTCTCCATTCGCACGAGGAATTTTGAGCTACCAGGATCTTTAAGTTTCTAATGATGCTTTTTTTAATTAGAAAATTGCATTCTTTACTTAGTGCCACAGTCTCATGATCTTCAAACTTTCTCATCTTATTTAATATTTCTTTCATAAAATTTGCCTAACTTAGCATTTGTTTTAAACCTTCAGCAAAAGGAATGTTGATAGTTAGCTTTTAAATATCTCAAAAAAATTTAAGAATTGTTGATCAACCTTTTGTTGTCTAAGTCTCTGAGGAAATGGAGGTGGTGGTCTTTCTAAATTGATCTTAATTTGTGAGATAGGTTTTCAAAATCCTTAGGAATATTTTCTTCGATTTTTTTAGATTCTTTAGCTTCTCTCTCAACTTCATTTTCCTTTTGTACTCTAGTCTCTAATTCTCTTCCACTTCTCAATGTGATTACTTTAACTATTTCTTTGTTTTTATCTTTAGGATTTATCTCAGTGTTAGTAGAAAATGTTCCCTGAGGCCTATTGCTAAGTGAGTTAGCAATTTGTCCCACTTCATTCTCAATNCCTTACTTTGTGAGATAGGTTTTTGAAATCCTTAGGAATATTTTCTTCGATTTTTTCAGATTATTTAGCTTCTCTCTCAACTTCATTTTCCTTTTGCACTCTAGTCTCTAATTCTCTTCCACTTCTCAATGTGATTACTTTAACTATTTCTTTGTTTTTGTCTTTAGGATTTATCTTAGTGTTAGTAGAAAATGTTCCCTGAGGCCTATTGCTAAGTGAGTTAGCAATTTGTCCCATTTCATTCTCAATATTTTTAATTGCAGCACCTTGACTTTGAAATTGATTTTTATTTGTAACACCACTTCTTCTATAGATAATTTCTTCTCCTTCATTTGTTGGTTATTGGTAAAGCTAAAAGGATAGGAAGGTCTATAGTTAGTACTACTCTGGTAGTTCCAATGGGTTTTGCTTCATTGTTCCCTCATTCCTGACTTCCACAAAAATTACTATTCCAATTAAAGTTAGGGTGGTTTTTTCAACCTGGGTTGTAATAGTTAGAATATGGGTTATTTGAATTATTATTAATAGTATTTAAAGTTTCAAACTCAATCAATTGTCCCAATGAGTTTTCCACAATCACATGAGGTGCTTGAGAAAAGTTCATTTTGAATTAATCTAACTTCCTAGATATTGCAACAACTTAAGATGCCAAAATTGAAATTGTGTCGTTATCATGAACACTTGCTACTTTCTTAGNCGAGGTGCTTGAGAAAAGTTCATTTTGAATTAATCTAACTTCGTAGATATTGCAACAACTTAAGATGCCAAAATTGAAATTGTGTCGTTATCATGAACACTTGCTACTTTCTTAGAATTTACCCTTGTAGAGGGTCATTGAAAATTGTTAGTAGCCATCTCTTCTATTAATTCATAAGCTTCATTAAATGGATTAGACATTAAGGAACCTCCAGCAACAGCATCAATAATAGATATAAGGGATCCTACTAACCCAGTCTAGCTTCTTGAGCGGTTCTTTAAATCTTTTCTAAGCTTTGTATATTGACTCACCTTCATATCGAGTAAATGAGGTAATATCATTTCTAAACTTAGTAGTTCTTGAAGGTGAAGATTACTTAGCCAAGAGTTTTTGTGCTAAAACTTCCTAAGTTTTGATAGATCCAAGTACTAATGAGTTTATCCATTTCTTAGCTTTTTCCCTTAAGGAAAAAGGATAAACTCTAAGTCTAACATCATCATTTGATATGTCGTCATAGTTAGATGTAGCACACAATTCTAAAAAACTAGAAATATGTAGATTTGGATCTTCAGATGGTATTCCCTAAAATTGATGGATTTATACCATTTAGATTATAGCAGGTTTAAGTTCAAATGAGTTAGTCAATACAGTAGGGGCTTGTATACTTAGGTGAATTTCATCTGTCGTAGGTTTTGCATATTTCCTTAATGGTCTTTGTATATAATGATGTTTATTTTCAACTGTTTGATTATCTATGTTATTATGTGATGTGTTCATCATGCCTTGCAAATTGTGAAGTTCTTTTATTTTCAAAATTTTCTTATGGTATGTTCTAACTCAGAATCATATGGTACTGAACCTTCAAATCCTAAACCACTCATGCAAAAGTGAAAGTTCATAAAATAAAAATATAACAAAAATACCATAAAAAAAATCCTTTTTTTAGTTTTGATTTTTTTTCGATTTCTTTATGTTTTCAAGTATTTTGTCTTTTTTTTTTACTCAATAAATATTTAAACAACACTATGATTTTCCTAAAATAGTTCCATAATTCAAACATAAATTCAATGTTAAAAGGTTTCATTACTTTCCCAGCAAAGACGCCAAAAACTTGACCCGACCTGTAGTTACGCAATTATTTACTTTCCAAAAGATGGCCAAAAACTTGACCCGATTTACATTTAGCGGCTAGTGTTTTTTACCTCACTTTTGGTTGAGGACTAGTTTTCTCTTTAGTCGCCTAGGGTCTAGCCATAGATTTTTCATGTTGTGTACTCCTAGAGGACTAATAAAGGAACCCTCACCATTAGAAACTCTAAACTCTTTTGTGCTCAATTTGAAGTTTCACATATTGGTCCTAACCTCTAATATTTGGTAGGTGGGGCCAGTATGGTATGGCCTTGGTCAATTTCACACACACATGCACTTGATACCTCCCACTTACCCTCACAACCTCATGCTTTAGTCAAATATGCTTAGCTGGTCTTTGGGAAACTCATGTTGGCAGTCCCCTAGGCCACTAGCCCTAGGCTAGGGTTTAGCTACATGGAGGACCCAAACTAGGGAATTCTACTGGTCCATGGCTCAAGTAGGGTAGTTGTATGGTTGGCAACCCCAATCCTACTAAAATACCCAATTTAGCATTTTGCCCCCAAAACCTACCCCAATTTACCAAATTACCCTTAAAACCCTAATTTTGACCAAAATCCCAAAAATTACCAAAAACACCTAAATTTGTTCAAAAATCCTTTCAAACTATTTTAAACCACCCAAATTGACCAAAACACCCCAAGATTTTCAAAATTACCAAATTACCTCGAATTTTGCCAAAACTACAAAAATACCCCTGGTGACCCAAATTGTTCCAAAACCTTCAAAATCATTTAAAATGCACCCAATACTAATTTGGACCACTGAATTAAGTCAATTTTGACCAAAAGCCTCAAATTACCCTTAATGGTCCAATTACCCCACTTAACCCCCAATAACCACCAATTTGATCCAATTTTCCCCAATTTCAATTCTAAACTCAAATTCATCATGCTTAAAGTTGATTGAAACAAAATTCAAGCCCAATTGGATCCAACTTCAAGTTTAATTTCAATCTCAATCCCAAAATCCTCAATTTAATCCTAAGCCAAAATTTCACCAAATTGACCCCAAAACCTATCTAATTTCTTGAATTGTGGATCCTAAACTCTTTACAACACTTCCCCACATCAAAATGAACCCTCAATTGGTCTTGGTCAAGTCCCAATTTCACTCAAATTTAACTTGAAGCAAAACCTCCAATTTTTCCCCAAACTCCAAATTCCACCAAATTGAGCTTCATAACCCTAAAATTTCCACTCAATTGATATTCAAAAACCTTCATGGAAATCCCTTAGACCAATTGGAACTATCATTTGGGTCTAACTAAATCCCTAGCCCAATCCAAACCTATGGCTAAACCAAATGCGCCAAAATTGGCCATGAGCCAAAATCCCTCAAATTTAGCTCCCAAATCAGCTCAAAATCGCTCAATCATTTTTCTAAAAATATTCATGGCAATCATCCAAGTCAAGTTGCTAGAAAAATTCAACCTAATCGAAGATCTAGCTCAAGTTTAGTCCAAAATGCCCAAAATTGAACCCATACACTAAAGTTGACCAAACCAAACCAAATTGATCAAACCAAAGCCACNTTAATCGAAGATCTAGCTCAAGTTTAGTCCAACTTGAACCCAAAATGCCCAAAATTGAACCCATACACTAAAGTTGACCAAACCAAACCAAATTGATCAAACCAAAGCCACCAAAGCCACTAATTGGACTCTAGTGACCAGGCTAGACTCGCCTAACCCACCCTATATGAGCTATGGACCAATGGTCCCTTGATTTAATGGATCTCCTCTTATATTTGTCTTAAACCAAGATATCTTTGCCATCAACCTTAGCCATTCAGAGTTAATCATTATTAACCCTCTCCTGGCTCCCCTGACTTCTCTAACCACCACCCGTAACCCTGTCGGCCAGCCTAATGGCCGAAAAACATAGAACTGAGAGCCACCCTCCTCAAATCCAAACCCAAATTCACCCATTCTCATTGGTTGATTATACTCTTCAATCCTCCACATAGAAACCCAAGTGCACCTGAATTAAAGCCTTGAGCTCCACCCCTTCCATGGTTATTTAAATCCACCTCCTCTGCGACCAAAGGGGAAGATAACCAAAAACTTAACAAAACTCTACCAAAATCTCACCAGACCTCCTTGCAACCTAGAGAAACTTATCCCCGCCAATCTACAGCCTTAATTCCCTCTACCTGAGTTCAATTTTTTAGCTCAAAACTAGGTAATTTCTGCCATATTTCTCCACACCTTCACAGTCCACCAAACTCAAATTAATTGAGCTTACACCATCCTCAGACTGAGAGGAGTTGATCCCCCACAAAAGCCCCATCACAGAGAGCACCTAACCTAGCTTAAGTCCAATACCCAAAAACCACTTTGGTCAAAATCATACCTAGGCAATTCACCACAGCCCAACAATTCAACTGGAGGCTCGTTGGACTCCTCTAAAGCTTCTCCAACCATTTGATTGAGGCTACACCTCTCTGGTAAAGGTATAGAACTTTCTCCTCAATCTGAGCTTAATTTGGTTTTCCATGCATATATATTGTATTTCATGCTCTATCAACCATATAGATACGTTCGTCTTAAGTAGATGAAGGTGTAGAAACAAACCCAAAGTGATTTGGTTGAGTCTAGCTTGAGCTCTTAAGGTTTGAAGTTGAACAGCTTATGGGTTAGGTTAATCGGGGACGATGAGAGAGAGTCATTCGATCGCTCTTGTATTGGATAGACGGATGAGATCAAGTCGGACGAACTCTTGGTACTTGAATCACGGGCTAACGAGGAGGCTACGTGGCTGGAGACACCGATTCAGAGAGCGTTGTGTGTAAAACTTGACGCGTCATAGGTTGACGCGACAGCTGAGTCGGATAAGTAGAAAAATAGGAATTTTCTGATTTAAATAAGTTCCAGAACTTCAGAAATCCCTATCTTTGCATAAAAAAATTATAAAAATAAAATAAAAATACCCTCTTACTTAATAAATAGAACACAATAATTTGGACCAAAAATAAAAAATTATTTGATGAGTCTATGATTTTTAATTAATTAAATAGTCAAAAGTGTGCTCAATTGTTTCCAAAATATTCTAGAAAATACTTCATTTTGAGCTATATATTAAATTAAAAATAATTAAAAATTGCAAAAATATGAAAATAGTCCAAAGTGTGCTCAATTGTTTCCTGATCANACTTAACCCACCCTATATGAGCTATGGACCAATGGTCCATTGATTTAATGGATCTCCTCTTATAATTGTCTTAAACCAAGATATCTTTGCCATCATCCTTAGCCATTCAGAGTTAATCATCATTAACCCTCTCCTGGCTCCCCGGACTTCTCTGACCACCACCCGTAACCCTGTCGGCCAGCCTAGTGGCCAGAAAACATAGAAACGAGAGCCACCCTCCTCAAATCCAAACCCAAATTCACCCATTCTCATTGGTTGATTATACTCTTCAATCCTCCACATAGAAACCCAAGTGTACCTGAATTAAAGCCTTGAGCTCCACCCCTTCCATGGTTATTTAAATCCACCTCCTCGGCGGCCAAATGGGAAGATAACCGAAAACTAAACAAAACTCTACCAAAATCCCACCAGACCTCCTTGCAACCTAGAGAAACTCATCCCCGCCAATCTACAGCCTTAATTCCCTCTACCTGAGTTCATTTTTTTAGCTCAAAACTAGGTAATTTCTGCCATATTTCTCCACACCTTCACAGTCCACCAAACACAAATTAATTGAGCATACACCATCCTCAGACTGAGAGGAGTTGATCCTCCACAAAAGCCCCATCACAGAGAGCCCCTAACCTAGCTTAAGTCCAATACCCAAAAACCACTTTGGTCAAAATCATACCTAGGCAATTCACCACAGCCAAACTATTCATCTAGAGGCTCGTTGGACTCCTCTAAAGCTTCTCCAACCATTTGATTCAGGCTACACCTCTCTGGTAAAGGTATAGAACTTTCTCCTCAATCTGAGCTTAATTTGGTTCTCCATGCATATATATTGTATTTCATGCTCTATCAACCATATAGATAGGTTCTTCTTAGGTAGATGAAGGTGTAGAAACAAACCCAAAGTGATTTGGTTGAGTCTAGCTTGAGCTCTTAAGGTTTGAAGTTGAACAGCTTATGGGTTAGGTTAATCGGGGACGATGAAAGAGAGTCATCTGATCGCTCTTGTATTGGATAGACGGATGAGATCAACTCGGACGAACTCTACGTACTTGAATCACGGGCTAACGAGGAGGCTACGTGGCTGGAGACACCGATTTAGAGAGCGTTGTGTGTAAAACTTGATGCGTCGTAGGTTGACGCGGCAGCTGAGTCGGATAGGTAGAAAAATAGGGATTTTCTGATTTAAATAAATTCCAGAACTTCAGAAATCCCTATCTTTGCATAGAAAAATTATAAAAATAAAATAAAAATATCCTCTTACTTAATAAATAGAACACAATAATTTGGACCAAAAATAAAAAATTATTTGATGAGTTTATGATTTTTAATTAATTAAATATTCAAAAGTTTGCTCAATTGTTTCCAAAATATTCTAGAAAATACTTCATTTTGAGCTATATCTTAAATTAAAAATAATTAAAAATTGCAAAAATATGAAAATAGTCCAAAGTGTGCTCAATTGTTTCCTGATCACTTCGAACTCATTAATATATTTTGTTAATTTTTCTAAGTTAAAAATAATTTTTTAAAGGCCTTAAATGAATTTTTCTTAATTTTTTAATAAAATAATTATCATAAATAAATTAAAAATCATCAAAATGAGAAATTTGTTTCTTTGGGCTCTTTGAACTCGGACAGATTTAATAAAAATATAGAGAATAATTTTTGTGCTTAAAACATATTTTCTATTTAATTAAATCATTAAATAATTATAATAATTAAAATATAATTTGAAAAATCATGAAGTCTTGCCTTAGTGTTTCTCTGACCTAGGTGAACTTCTAATAATTTTCTCATAAAAAAATCTTATTTTGATTAAATTAGGTGAACCAATTTGTCATCCATTTCATGAAGGATAAAATTATAATTTAGATAATTATCATGATTTGGAAGATAAATCAATTAAGATGATTCTAAATTTTTGGGCTTAAGTTGTGATGATAATAATTCACTCATTTAAAGCTCACTAATTGGATGCTAAGTCTGATATTAATGAGAATTAGTATTTCATTTTAATTAATATTTAATTGTTATAAGATTAGACTAAAAAAAATTAAATTTAAGAAGGCTTAATAGTGAACTAGGATTTATATGTAAGAATTGTCTTAATTGAGGTTAAAAAGATGAGCTTAATTGATTGATAAACACTTTAGGCCCTACTTTAACTCTGGGCATTGAAATCCTTAATGATTTTAGACTTGCCCTTTGGGATACCCATTCATATAACTGTCAAATGAAATGTTAAGTGACTATCTACCTTATTTAGCATAGTTGAAATGTTAAGGTTCACTAAGCAGTGAGATAATTCAACTTTGAGATGATTAATGGAACAATATAACAAGTTCAAAATGACCTCAAAATGTTTCAAGGGATTTTAAAAGCTGTTCAGGGTCCTATCCCGAATATTTTAAGATCTCTTGGATATTTTGAAGGACAATTGAAAATATTATATTTTTTTTTCTAATTGCTTAGTTGTGCACTTTACATTAATTGCAAATAAATCAAAATCAAAAATCATTTTTCAAGAATTAATATATACTTTAAAAATTTAAAACAACTTATTTCAAAGGTAACCATAAATCATTTGAAATATCACTAAACTTAAAATGTATTTCTAAGTTTATGGGAGTCCCTGATCTCCTTGATTTAAATAGTGTAACAACTTGTTTAAACTAAGTAAGTTCAAAAGAAAATAGTGATACTTGAACGAGGGAACTGTGGGATCCTAACTGGTGTCGCTCTAATCAACTTTACCCCCCCCCACCCATAACTTTAAAGCATCTGGTAAAACCTTTTGAACCTTAGACATTAGGACTGCTACTTCACCGANAGTCTCTGATCTCCTTGATTTAAATAGTGTAACAACTTGTTTAAACTAAGTTCAAAAGAAAATAGTGATACTTGAACAAGGGAACCGTGAGATCCTAACTGGTGTTGCTCTAATCAACTTTAACCCCCCTTCCCCCACCCATAACTTTAAAGCATCTGGTAAAACCTTTTGAACCTTAGACATTAGGACTGCTACTTCACCAAGGAGCCTGGAGCTAGGTAATGTGGGAAGCCTTCCACGACAACATGCTACAACAACATGAGGATCTACAACAGTGCATCTTTCCCAGAATTAAATAACACAATCGATAGGATTTCGGGGTTGTCCTCATAGTGCAACATAAATCCTGAACTTTTCTTTAATCTTTTGCATAACCATGTTGTGCAATTTAAGCCCTACCATATTTTATAATTTTGAGGTTGTTGTTTATCACGACCTAATTCCTCACATCTTCCAGGCTATTTGTGTGATCGTCTCGCATAAATGTAAGCCACAATTAATAAAATATGCAGGAAATAACATTTAAATCATCTTTCTTCCCAGAATTGAAGCCAAACCATATGATAGATTAGTAGATCATCGANGGTTAGACCCGAGTTGTAGCACACTCGTCAATCCAACTACTACAAGAAACCATACAATTCTAGCCATAATAAAAAGTTAAGAAATCACCTCCCTCATGACACATAAAAAGCAAATCAAACCACTAACTATCCAAACATCTACCAATCATCAATCAAACCGATCAATCCACTCTAAAGAAAACACAATACAACACTAACATGATCAATCTATGATCATATATGACAACATTAGAAGTGCAAATACCTTCCCTCAGGATCATCGTAGCCAACAAGATCACGTAAAAGAGAGTGTCAAACATGGACTCAAAGAATTGGAAAGCCTCAAAGAAAAGTGACTATCAGCACACCAGAACTTGGAACTTCACCAAGCCAGAATGATACATGCCCATGCTAAATAGGTCCATCCAAGAATGTTCAGAGTTAGTAATATAGTCCTTGTTCTCAGATGGCCCATTCTTGCACACCACAAGATGTGAGGATATTTTGAGCCAACTTAGGAGGGATCATTCATGGCTGAAAAAGTCTACTCCAGAGGATCTTACCGTCCTATAGACTGTCAGGGTGAAAGACTTATGCTTCTAATCAAGAGATGATACATAAGAAAGTATTATGTATCGTCATGTTTCAAAGGAAGAACTTCAAAAACAATATCTGCTCCCTAAAAACACCAATGCAACTATTGTTGTAACTAGGTCTAAGAAAGAGGAAAAATTCCAACAAAATTGATGAAATAAAATAAATTTTCATAAGTAATGACAAACTCCTTCATTTCTATTTGAAATGTCTTGATATAAAAAAATTTAAAAAAAATATAAATATAAGTAAAAAATCTCATAATTAATAATAACCCATTGTTTTATTTATTTAGTTTCAAATTTTGACATGCTAATAATTTTTCTATTTTCTACAAAGAAAATATCAAGCAAGAAGTTGATTTTCTCTTTCAAAAATAGCATAAATCTCGCACTAGTTGAAGAGAAAGTGACACAAGGAGCCATCATTGACTTCAACTTGGACTTCAAATAGGTCAAGATGGAATATGTGGCGCCCCTACTAAATGTGGTTAACCAAAAGGAGATGGACGGCTTGAAAGCAGTACTCCAATTCCAAAGTAAGAAAGACGAAATGCCAACGAAGAAGAGAAAAACATGGATGAAACCAAAAGTGAATTCCAACTAGAGGAAGCTCACCAAATACGGTCTATGGTTATGAAGACAGAAGTCAAACTCATCAGTGCCCGTTTAAGGGAATCCCTAGGAGCTCCATATGAAAGAAAAATGCCCTTGACATGCATGCAACACAAGAACTTTAATCGCTGCAAGTATAGAATACCTTACCGGTTAAAAAGAAGGCAAGCCAAAGTGGTAGCATCAAAATGTGTCCCCACAGTAATAGAAAACAAATGCTTGAGCATTCAATGTAAGGAGAGTCATAATTTCCTTCAAAAAAAATGGATGACAGCAAGTTTATGGAAGGATATAGCTATTATGTTTTGCTTAAAATGATATCATCAGATTGTATTCCGTTATATTGAATTTCTACAAAAATCAATGAAGATCATTTTAACTTCAGTAATTCAGTACAAGTTTGCATATTCTAAATTTTCGATAATGTGCAATTGATTTAATGCAATTGAATTGAATGTTAATTCAATTTTACAATGGACAAAGAATAGTGTGAAAATGTGTAATGAATACACATGAAATAATGATAATGAAAATTCAAAACAAATAAACCTCAAACAAAAAAAAATGAAGAAAGGAAAATGATAAAGAAATTTTTTGAATCCTTGGAAACCTAAAAAAATGTTGGTAACAAAAAAAAATCAAGAAAATTTTTAAAATAAAATAAAGAGAATGTATGTGCAACAAAAAAATAATGAAACTCGTACACTTCCACACTTTCCATAATCTTCATCAATATCATAAATCTCGTACACCTCCACAAGTTCCACATTAATCTCCACAAATTTCAACATCAAATGTCGTACTCATTAAATTTAAAATTCTCCGTACTCTCACAAATTTATGCAAGTCTCTGCACTCTCACAATGACACAACACCTCCAGGCTTCACAAATCTTCACAAACCTAAAGTTTCAACCAGTTTCCACAAATCCACAAACTCAACAATCAGGATAAGTATAAGGTTTCCTCTCTCAAATTTATGCAAGTCTCTGCACTCTCACAATGACACAACACCTCCAGGCTTCACAAATCTTCACAAACCTAAAGTTTCAACCAGCTTCCACAAATCCACAAACTCAACAATCGGGATAGGTATAAGGTTTCCTTAAATGGAGCATGGCATCTAAATCCTTTTCTCAGCACTGAGCAATCTGGATAGGTAAAAGCCCCCCTTAAATGGAGCAAGGCATCTAAATCTTTTTCTCGGCACTCAACATTCAAGATAGGTATAAGCCCCTCTTTAGATGGATTAAGGCATCAGAAGCCTTTTCTCAGCACTCAGCAATCGAGGTAAGTATAAGGCCCCCTTAAATGGAGCAGGGCATGTGAATCCTTTTCTTATACTCAGCAATTGAGATAGCTATAGGGCTCCCTTAAAAGGAGCAAGGCATCTAAATCCTTTTCTCAGCACTCAACAATTGAGATAAGTATAAGGGCCCCTTATACGGACCAAGGCATCAGAATCCTTTTCTCAACACTCAACATTTAGGATAGGTATAATGCCCTCATAAACGGAACAAGGCATTCAAATTTTTTTCTCAAAACTTAACAATCGAGATAGGTATAAGGCCCTCTTAAGTAGAACAAGGCATCCAAATCTTTTCTCAGTACTTAACAATTGGGATAGGTATAAGGCCCCCTTAAATAGAAGAAGGCATTTGAACCATTTTTTTCAACACTAAGCAATCGGGATATGTGTAAGGTCACCTTAAATGGAGCAAGGCATTTGATTCTTTCACTAACACTTAGTTTGGATGTGAGCCATTTTAGAAAAATTCCCTCAATCAACCCTTAAGTCGGATGTGAGACCATGTTTTTTCCTTCTCAACTTGATCTCCTCATTTATCTAGATCTAAAAATCCCACACAACTATAAAAGAAGGATTAAAAAAATATAATTATCCAATCCCTAGAAAAAAAAATTTTAAATCTTCAACTCAAATCATTCCTTTGAGATGGAAACACCTAAGTGGAAACCTCGGCACAAATTAAATATCAAATCTGTTTTGATCTCTAACTTGTTCTATGTAGGTCCACCAAGATTTTTCATTAAGTTCTGTTGATTGTTTCGGTCAATACCAATACACGCGGCATGCTTATTTAGCACACCACACATATTGGGGGTCCATTTGTTGACCTCATTTTGATGAGTTTTGGTATCCCTTCTAAAACATACGGTCTAGCTATAAGACCATCCATTTGATTATTCTAGAAGAATAGTGATGGGACCCATTTCACTTAGAAATTCAAGCCACATCTTGGCTCTTTTACGAAGTTTCACATGGGTGATCTCAAACCATGAACACTTGGTTGAGTTGGTTTAGACCAATATAAGGAANGAAATCTATATTTCTACTTCTATTCTAAGATCACTAAACATTCTCCACATTTTCTCTCTGACACACACCCTCACACTCACACATGCATGCCTATGAGAGGTGTCAAGCCCTTTTTTTTAAAGAGACACAAATTCCCTCCTTTTTTTCAAGAGACAAATCTATTCATCCAAAAGACATATTTCTTCATTCAAGAGCCTTATCCAAATGTTTAGATTCATTGAATTGCTTCATCGGGTGTTTGAATCACTTGGGAGCCTTCTAGAGCTTCAAAAACCGCCAAAAAACAATCCATGACCATCCTGAGCACCATCAGCGCCATTTTGGGCGCTATCGGTGTCGTTTTCTCATCATTTTTCTGCTTTTTAGCGTGCTTCCAGTGCCCACCTTGCGTAGCTCCACCATTTTGCTTCGTTTGGCTCCGTNTTTAGCTTAGATGAAGCCCTTTGGATTGCCTATGCATTATGCATGGCCTTCATGACTTACATTAAAGGGGATGGGTAAGGATTTTAAGCTTTTGAAGAGTTTTCATGATTTAAAATTTTGATTTGGTTAATCATGGAATTTTGGATTTTAGGTTCAATCAAATTTATCATGGGAAGCTGACTTTTGTCAAGTTGGTTTTAATTTAAGAGGAATTGGAAATGGGTCCTAGGTTAGTGGCTTTTGAAATTAGGTTTGGTGAGCTTTTGAAATTAGGTTGACTTTGGGCTTAGTTTTTGGACATGGGTTTAATGCAATTATGAATTGATCCTTGGCTTAGTTGAGTTTAGAAATCATCTTGAAGAAAATTTGGACATTATCTTGTTCCGTGTAGTGAACTCTTTTTTAATGCCATTATGATATGTTTTTACTTAAATTCTATGTAAATAAGACTAGAGTAGTGTGTAGTGAGCTTATAATTTAACCAGTAGAAAAGTGATTTCACTATTTACTTTTACAAAGAGTTACTTGTGTGTTAACCTAGGAATTAAGCCTCTATTAAAAAATATAAATTTCAAGTATTGCACATTTACTTTTAAAAAATTAAAATAAAAAGTTAAAGAGTGTGATAAGTTTCACTTCAGAGCGTTAACAATGAAATTCAAAACTTTTAAAGGTCTATCCAGATATAGTAATGCTCCTTAAACTAAAGTTAAGGATTGAAACAAACATCCTAAAGCAAGAAAAAATGAGATGAAAAAGAAAGTATTAAGGAGAGGAGAAGCTTGAGGAGATGCCTAATAAAAAATTGGTTTTACTAGATTTTTTCTAAAGTAGAAACATTAATACATTCTTAAGCTTATATGTATTCAAAGTGAATGTGTAAGTTTTTTTTTAAATGGAGTGCTTAAGTTCTATTTTTACACCATCTAAATATTTTAAGTTTGGAAGCACTTACTTCTAGTTAGATTGAAAGTTTCCCTAGTTAGATGAAAGGTTTAGTCATACCTTAATGATATACTAGTTTTCTAGAATTAATCTAAATTTACTTTATGTATTTCTTTAAGCAAAATTATAGATAGTTTTAATGAAGCCCATTCTCTCAAATTAATAAAATTGATTTTAAAAATTCTAGTGTTACTTGAGGACAAGTAACATTTAAGTTTGAGGAATTTTAATATGGCTTAAAGCTTGCTTAATTTCATTTATCTTTTATAACTATTTATGGATAAAGTTTCACTTTGAAGAATGGTATTTTTATGTTTCTTTTATTGGTACAATATGTAGGAAAACTGTAACAAAGTGGAGAATAATTGGTGCGAAGCAGAGCTGAAAAGGAGTAAAAAGCAAAATTAGAGAACTGGTGTCTAGGCACCAACCTTTGGGTGCCAAGGCACTTCTCCAAGCACCTTGGCGCCATCCTTGTGGTGCCTAGGCACCAAAACCTAATCGACCAGATAGAGAGCTTGGCACGTAAGCACAAGAACTGTCTGGGGTAGTTTCTGTAGTTTTTTTCACACAATTTAGGGAATTATTTGACACATATAAGTGGTTCCATGGAGCATTTTTTGTGATTTTGGAAGGTCTGAGCTGGTTAGAATGTTGGGGAGAAGGTGTTGTGAAGCCTAAGGTATGAAATTTTTTTTACTAGGATAGTTTCTTTTTCTTTGTCTTGAGAGTTGGTGAAGAACTTTTGTGTGATTGTATGGGAAGAACTCAACCTTACAAAAGGTATTTGGAGATCCTTTATCCAAGAGTTTTCATCACTTTTGTAGGGGAAAAACTAAGTATTGTGTTTTATTTCATCTTGTATTGAATATAAACACAATTCTAGCAGATTTTCTTTGTATAAAGGGTTGACTTGCATTATTTTTTCATTCATTGTGAGTAGTTCTTTTTACTTTTCTTCTGATAATAAGTGGGTGGTGTAGAATTATAGGATGCTTTTAGAATGGGTTGTACATATTTAATGTGATGAATATTCTACCATGCTTAATTTACTTTTCATTTTGGTCAAGTGATTAGCTAAAACATGTTGTGATCCATAATGACTGAGGATTAATAAGGAGGAATGATTAGAGTATTCAAATTAAACTAGAGCATGAAGGAAAAGTAGTCCATTGGGCAATGCAAATAGATTGGGAAATAATTTTTTATGTTTTCAAATTTTCGTTTAAGAAATTAAAAATGGTTTAACTAAACTGCTTTATGCATTAAGGAGAGGTTAAATAAGAGATTTGCTCCTATTTTTTACTTGAAACAATTACAATTCTATCTATTCAATTCATACACACCACTTATTTCATTATAAGGGTGGGTAACTCTTTATCTTGATAATCAATGCTCTAATTAAGCTAAATAGAACTTCTGTAAGATTTAACATTTGCAATTGATCACAACTCTGTAGTATTAGTTTGTAGATCTTCAAAATAATCTAAGTTCCAAGCTAAGAACTAGTTTTAGGATAAAAGAATTTTTCTTAAGACATTAACCCACCCATCACTCCCTGTGGGATTGATATTCAAGACTAAAAAATCCGATGTTACTGATATGTCATGTATACTTGTGTGAAAGCCCACAGTGCAAGTGCACCTGAACCTGGAGGGTATCACTTGCTCTGTTACTCGCAGTCTGTGGTCCTGTATCACACCGACTTGTTTTCTGAACTAATCTGTGCCATTCATTTTAAACACATAAAAAGAAATGACTTTTTTTTATCATCCTAAATGAATCATAACCCGAGAACCATCCACACTTTAGAGCTAAGATGTCCCTCAATAGTTAACCAAATTAGGTGCGGTTTGTTCCTATAACTTAATCTAAGTGAGATGAACAAAGCTATACGGGTAGATGGACATGGATTGTTCATTTTATTTACAAATGACCAAAAACGAGATAAAATTAGGGATTTTTTGTTGATACCTTTACTCAAGAGGTGAGGCCTCAATTGCGTTGTTTGAGAAGCTTTGCCTTGACACCACAAACTTCCTCCAAGTCTTAGTTTCCTCTATGGTTGGGTCAATGTATGACCTAGACCAAATGGTGGATTGAGTTTGTTCTAGCACTAGGTTAGAGACCATAAGAGATGGAGATTTTTATTTGGGAAGTGATTTTAGAGAATGGGGAAGCTTTTGGAACAATCAATTTGAAGTATTGGTGGAGTTGATGAAATGGCCAAAAAAATCCTAATTTTTAGTTGAAAAATTAGGGTTTCTCAGTGGGGAAGAAGGGCTAGGAATGTTGGGGATGNGATGAGCATAGAGCTAGGTTATGTGGGAAGCCTTCTACGACAACATGCTACAACAACATGAGGATCTACAACAGTACGTCTTTCCCATAATTAAATAACACAATCGATAGGATTTCAAGGTTGTCCTCATAGTGCAACATAAATCCTGAACTTTTCTTTAATCTTTTGCACAACCATGTTGTGCAATTTAAGCCCTACCATATTTTATAATTTTGAGGTTGTTTTTTATCACGACCTAATTCTTCACATCTTCGAGGCTATTTGTGTGATCGTCTCGCATAAATGTAAGCCACAATTAATAAAATATGTGGGAAATAACATTTAAATCATCTTTCTTCCCAGAATTGAAGCCAAACCATATGATAGATTAGTAGATCATCGAGGTTCTACTCAGGATCTGTGACAACCCCTAGTTCCTCTTTCTTTGGATTCCATAATAATGTTCCAAATTTGACTCATTCCCCTTTGACACTCCTTTGGTCTGATCTTTTGAAAAGTCCTACCCTTTGAAATTCTTGAAGATAATATCCTCTGATCTAAATTGAGAGTTTTCATAGGTGACTTCGGTTATCTAAGATGCAATTAACTATAAGGGCTTGCCCTTATAGAAAACTTTAAGAACCTAGCTTAATATAAACTCTATTTAATCTTTTAAATTAAATAGGGAAACTTTTCGATCAACATAAAAAATGGTTTTTTGCAGACTTAAACGGGTGTCATAAATTCATTATTTTATTTAATCGAACACCACTAGCAAGTAGTGTTTTTATCCTTCGAGGTAGATATATTTCTTACGGTGTTATGCTTGATGGTGCGACTTTTTTATATGCTTAATTTAATAATTATATATAGTCACAATGATATAAACACAAGTATGCGTATCGCTCAAGTACTATAGGACTTTCTGGTTAAGCCAAGAATATCGATCCTATGAGGCAGCAAGGAAAGATATCCTTAGTCCAATTCCAATCTATTACAATCAGATCTTAGATTGGAATGTCAATTAAAATACTGTTTTGCTTAACAACTAATCTTAAATGCAAATTTTAGAAATAAGAATAGTAACTATTACTAAATGTAAATATTAAATTCTAAATATAACCCTTTCTGGATGAATTGGTTTGGAGAATTTTAAGATTTTCAAAACTACTATTCTTATGTAGTGAGTTGGATAATGTAAAGGAATGAAATACATTAAATATTGTATGTGTCAAATAGGAGCAATTTTAATTCTCTACCCATATTTTGTGTTATAGAAAATCATTGGCTAATCTTAAATTTACTCCCTAAATTCGTGGTTAGGCAAGAAGGATACTGGCTCCCACTCTAGAGTTCCTACTTCCCTTCCCCTGAAGGCAAACTCTCACTTTAGTTCTTTAAACACTAAGACCGAATTGGGGATTTTAGTCTGTCACCCTAAAATCTCCAATTCTACGTCCATCAAAGTATATTTCTTATTTATTTGCATCCAACCCCATGAAGTTCACCATCTGTGGAATTTGAATGTGATTCCATTTTGTTGAGAATTACACTGGCCTCTCTGGTCTTAATGCAATTACAAAGAATTTTAAAACTACAACAAGCCTTTATTGTAATGTAAATGATGTTCAAGTAAAAATCATCACATTTATAATTAAAATTTCTTCAAGAATGCATCCTAAAATCCAAAGCATGAATTTTACTCATTGTAAAAGAAAAGTAAAAGGAAAATAATGGCATAATTCTCTCATGCCACTATTTCCAAAGAAGAAGAAAGAGTAAGAGAAACACATCACAAAGTACTAAGAAAACACAATGAAAAACTTCATTACATCAAAGTAAATCTACTAGATAAGTGTTTACAAAATCATAAGATAATGAAGAACATAATACTTAGCTTTTCCTCTTGAAAGAAAGATGAAAATCTCTCCCACAAAGTCTTCAGCCGATCCATGCAATGCTAGAACATTCCCTTACAAATTCTCTCAATCCTCTCACCAATCTCTCAAAATAGGTAAAAATCTATATTTCTACTTCTATTCTAAGATCACTAACATCCTCCACATTTTCTCACTGACACACACCCTCACACTCACACATGCATGCCTATGAGAGGTGTCAAGCCCTTTTTTTTAAAGAGACACAAATTCCCTCCTTTTTTTCAAGAGACAAATCTATTCATCCAAAAGATATATTTCTTCATTCAAGAGCCTTATCCAAATGTTTAGATTCATTGAATTGCTTCATGGGGTGTTTGAATCATTTGGGAGCCTTTTAGAGCTTCAAAAACCGCCAAAAAACGATCCATGACTGTCCCGAGCGCCATCAGCGCCATTTTGGGCGCTATCGGTGTCATTTTCTCATCGTTTTTCTGCTTTTTAGCGTGCTTCCAGTGCCCACCTTGCGTAGCTCCACCATTTTGCTTCGTTTGGCTCCGTTTTAGCTCTGTTTAGCCCTATTCAGTTGCGTTCCGTTCCTAACAAATAGACCTACAAAATAAGCATTAAAAAAACCTTTCTTTAAAGTTTAATTTCATTCAAAAAATAGTGAAAATTATAAAAGAGATTAAGAATAGAAAGACATATCGAAATGTGCCTTGACAAAATTTTCTTTCTTGCTCTTTTTTGCTCTAAATTACATCATTTTTGCTTCTTTTTCTCTAAAACTCCATTTTCTCTACCTGAAACCAAAAATATACAAAATATCTTCCTTTAAAGTGCATTGTCATTGAAAATCACCAAATATAGGCAATAAAAGCATTTAAAAAATTGCACATTTTTTAGGTGTATCAAAATCCCCCAAACTTAAATGTTACTTGTCCTCAAGTAACCCTTTTACTACATAAAAATATGACTTAGGATAGAGATTAACTTATAAACTTTTATACTTTAGTTTAGTAAATATAATAGTAAAATTTAAGAAAAACCTTTAATAACTTAGATTCAAACTCTATCTCTAAGAATACGTAGTAATCAATTTTAAGATTTTTGAATTTCTATTCAGTTAAAAAAGAATTACAATTTTTTATATCAAGGATATTTAGAACCAATTTTACTAGAAATGTTACTAATACTTCAATACAAGTTTAGAAAATGTAATAAAGCCTTTTCCTTATATTTATTCAAGTAAAGCCAATTTTTGATTAAGCATCTCCTCAAGCTTCTCCTCACTCATTTTTCTTTTCTTTCTCTCCCCTTTTTTTCTTTTTCTTTTTCTCTTCTTTTTTTTCTTATCTTTTTTTTTTCTTTTTTCATGTGAGGATTACTATATCTGGATAGGCTTTGAATAATTTTGAACTTCACTATCCTCTTCTTAAAGTCAAAACTCCTTACCTTTCTTCACTTTATACATTCATATTAGCTTATTATTTTTCATAAAATTTCTTTCCTTTCTTCTTACATGAAACTCTAAATTTTTTATTACTTCAAAAATACAATTTTCTTTACTTTAAATAGAAAAACATAATCTTATCATTTCATACCAAATATCTTTAACTTTAGAATTAATCTTCATTATTAAAAACTTTTACCTAAATTTACTATAAATATTTATACACATAAATATAGTCATTTAAAGTTAAGCTTTAACATCCAAGGTCATGTTAAATTAATTTTAAAAATTATAGCTAATTAAGGACAAATAAAATTTAGTTTACTTCTTTTCAAATGAAATTTTTCTTTTCCCCCAAACTTACATATTTAAATATTTTACAACTGATTCCATAAAATGTAGTAGGAAGGAAAAGTAATTGAATTTACTAGCTACTACAACATCCTATCAAATTTATATACATTCATAATCAGGATAGAATGACTGCATGAGAATGTAAATCTAGCCTAAAACATGCATGTAATAATACTAAACTAAAAGGAAGTATACTTAGCTTTAAAATTTATTTTCTTCCTCCCCTCAAACTTGATTTTTAACATGTATAGTATTTAGTGCAAGAAAATATAAGTAGAAAGAAAAATAGTTTAGAAATTCTATCTTCCACAAATATCTATCAAAAACATCTACAATTATTTATCAGGATAGAAAACATGTAGTAGAAAGTAAATTTAAACTAAACATGCAAGAATGAAATTAACTAAATAAAAGTCTAACTAGCATAACATATATCAGCATTGGAATATAAAAATGTTCTTCAAGGCCTATTATTGTAACACAAACACAAACACACATAATAAATGAGGTAAATTCTTCCTTTAACTCATCGCATCTTACTAACTTACTTCCAATTTCTAACGGAATCACTACACAAATATATTGGGTACTTATAAATGATTTAATAGATNGTAATTTCATTCA
The DNA here is from genome assembly GCA_002079205.1 of Phalaenopsis hybrid cultivar. NCBI lineage: Eukaryota > Viridiplantae > Streptophyta > Magnoliopsida > Asparagales > Orchidaceae > Phalaenopsis > Phalaenopsis hybrid cultivar. The sequence goes on from JXCR01144383.1 coordinate 77,600, forward strand.
AGAAATAGTGAAAATTATAAAAGAGATTAAGAATAGAAAGACATATCGAAATGTGCCTGGACAAAATTTTCTTTCTTGCTCTTTTTTGCTCTAAATTACATCATTTTTACTTCTTTTTCCCTAAAACTTCATTTTATATACCTGAAACCAAAAATATACAAAATATCTTCCTTTAAAGTGCATTGTCATTAAAAATCACCAAATATAGGCAATAAAAGCATTTAAAAAATTGCACATTTTTTTGGTGTATCAAAATCCCCCAAACTTTAATGTTACTTGTCCTCAAGTAACCCTTTTACTTCATAAAAATATGACTTAGGATAGAGATTAACTTATAAACTTCTATACTTTAGTTTAGTAAATATAATAGTAAAATTTAAGAAAAACCTTTAATAACTTAGATTCAAACTCTAAGTCTAAGAATACGTAGTAATCAATTTTAAGATTTTTGAATTTCTATTCAGTTAAAAAAGAATTACAATTTTTTATATCAAGGATATTTAGAACCAATTTTACTAGCAATGTTACTAATACTTCAATACAAGTTTAGAAAATGAAATAAAGCCTTTTCCTTATATTTATTCAAGTAAAGCCAATTTTTTATTAAGCATCTCCTCAAGCTTCTCCTCACTCATTTTTCTTTTCTTTCTCTCCCTTTTTTTTCTTTTTCTTTTTCTCTTCTTTTTTTTCTTTTCTTTTTTTTTTCTTTTTTCATGTGAGGATTACTATATCTGGATAGGCTTTTAATAATTTTGAACTTCACTATCCTCTTCTTAAAGTCAAAACTCCTTACCTTTCTTCACTTTATAAATTCATATTAGCTTATGATTTTTCATAAATTTTTTTTCCTTTCTTCTTACATGAAACTCTAAATTTTTTATTACTTCAAAAATACAATTTCCTTTACTTTAAATAGAAAAAACATAATATTATTCTTTCATACCAAATATCTTTAACTTTAGAATTAATCTTCGTTATTAAAAACTTTTACCTAAATTTACCATAATATTTACAAACATAAATATAGTCATTTAAAGTTAAGCTTTAACATCCAAGGTCATGTTAAATTAATTTTAAAAATTATAGTTAATTAAGGACAAATAAAATTTAGTTTACTTCTTTTCAAATGAAATTTCTTTTCCCCCAAACTTACATTTTTAAATATTTTACAACTAATTCCATAAAATGTAGTAGTAAGGAAAAGTAATTGAATCTAATAGCTACTACAACATCCTATCAAATTTATGTACATTCATAATTAGGATAGATGACCGCAGGAGAATGTAAATCTAGCCTAAAACATGCATGCAATAATACTAAACTAAAAGGAAGTATACTTAGCTTTAAAATTTATTTTCTTCCTCCCCTCAAACTTGATTTTTAACATGTATAGTATTTAGTGCAAGAATATATAAGTAGAAAGAAAAATAGTTTAGAAATTCTATCTTCCACAGATGTCTATCAAAAACATCTACAATTACTTATCAGGATAGAAAATATGTAGTAGAAAGTAAATTTAAACTAAGCATGCTAGAATGAAATTAACTAAATAAAAGTCTAACTAGCATAACATATATCAGCATTGGAATATAAAAATGTTCTTCAAGGCCTATTATTGTAACACAAACACGAACACACATAATAAATTAGGTAAATTCTTCCTTTAACTCATCACATCTTACTAACTTACTTCCAATTTCTAACGGAATCACTACATAAATATATTTGGTACTTATAAATGATTTAATAGATTCTAATCCCAAAGGTAAAATTTTCCCTGATATATTGGCTCCTAGGCACCAATCTCAGGCATCATCTAATTCTTTAAATTAAGCAACTCTAATAGTTATAAGGATAGTGTAAATTCATCCACATTTTACTCATCAAATAGGTTAGCTACTCCTACCAAATGAAAACAAGGTCAAAGAAAGGAAGTAATAAAATTGAGATGGAATTGTCACTGATAAACTCATAATGTCTCTTCTAAAACTCAAGTCTGGGTTAGACCCGAGTTGTAGCACACTCGTCAATCCAACTACTACAAGAAACCATACAATTCTAGCCATAATAAAAAGTTAAGAAATCACCTCCCTCATGACACATAAAAAGCAAATCAAACCACTAACTATCCAAACATCTACCAATCATCAATCAAACCGATCAATCCACTCTAAAGAAAACACAATACAACACTAACATGATCAATCTATGATCATATATGACAACATTAGAAGTGCAAATACCTTCCCTCAGGATCATCGTAGCCAACAAGATCACGTAAAAGAGAGTGTCAAACATGGACTCAAAGAATTGGAAAGCCTCAAAGAAAAGTGACTATCAGCACACCAGAACTTGGAACTTCACCAAGCCAGAATGATACATGCCCATGCTAAATAGGTCCATCCAAGAATGTTCAGAGTTAGTAATATAGTCCTTGTTCTCAGATGGCCCATTCTTGCACACCACAAGATGTGAGGATATTTTGAGCCAACTTAGGAGGGATCATTCATGGCTGAAAAAGTCTACTCCAGAGGATCTTACCGTCCTATAGACTGTCAGGGTGAAAGACTTATGCTTCTAATCAAGAGATGATACATAAGAAAGTATTATGTATCGTCATGTTTTAAAGGAAGAACTTCAAAAACAATATCTGCTCCCTAAAAACACCAATGCAACTATTGTTGTAACTAGGTCTAAGAAAGAGGAAAAATTCCAACAAAATTGATGAAATAAAATAAATTTTCATAAGTAATAACAAACTCCTTCATTTCTACTTGAAATGTCTTGATATAAAAAAATTTAAAAAAAATATAAATATAAGTAAAAAATCTCATAATTAATAATAACCCATTGTTTTATTTATTTAGTTTCAAATTTTGACATGCTAATAATTTTCTATTTTCTACAAAGAAAATGTCAAGCAAGAAGCTAATTTTCACTTTCAAAAATAGCATAAATCTCGCACTAGTTGAATGGAAAGTGACACAAGGAGCCATCATTGACTTCAACTTGGACTTCAAATAGGTCAAGATGGAATATGTGGCGCCCCTACTAAATGTGGTTAACCAGAAGGAGATGGACGATTTAAAAGCAGTACTCCGATTCCAAAGTATAAAAGACGAAATGCCAACGAAGAAGAGAAAAACATGGATGAAACCAAAAGTGAATTCCTACTAGAGGAAGCTCACCAAATACGGTCTATGGTTATGAAGACAGAAGTCAAACTCATTAGTGCTCGTTTAAGGGAATCCATAGGAGCTCCATTATGAAAGAAAAATGCCCTTGACATGCATGCAACACAAGAACTTTAATCGCTGCAAGTATAGAATACCTTACCGGTTAAAAAGAAGGCAAGCCAAAGTGGTAGCATCAAAATGTGTCCCCACAGTAATAGAAAACAAATGTTTGAGCATTCAATGTAAGGAGAGTCACAATTTCCTTCAAAAAAAATGGATAACAGCAAGTTTATGGAAGGATATAGCTATTATGTTTTGCATAAGATGATATCATCAGATTGTATTCCGTTGTATTGAATTTCTAAAAAATCCAATGACGATCATTTTAACTTCAGTAATTCAGTACAAGTTTGCATATTCTAAATTTGCCATAATGTGCAATTGATTTAATGCAATTGAATTGAATGTTAATTCAATTTTACAATGGACAAAGAATAGTGTGAAAATGTGTAATGAATACACATGAAATAAAAATAATGAAAATTCAAAACCAATAAAACTCAAACAAAAAAAAAGAAGAAAGGAAAATGATAAAGAAAATTTTTGAATCCTTGGAAACCTAAAAAAATGTTGGTAACAAAAAAAAAACAAGAAAATTTTTAAAATAAAATAAAGAGAATGTATGTGCAACAAAAAAATAATGATACTCGTACACTTCCACACCTTCCATAATCTTCATCAATATCATAAATCTCGTACACCTCCACAAGTTCCACATTAATCTCACAAATTTCAACATCAAATGGCGTACTCATTAAATTTAAAATTCTCCGTACTCACACAAATTTATGCAAGTCTCTGCACTCTCACAATGACACAACACCTCTAGGCTTCACAAATCTTCACAAACCTAAAGTTTCAACCAGCTTCCACAAATCCACAAACTCAACAATCGGGATAAGTATAAGGTTTCCTCTCACAAATTTATTCAAGTCTCTGCACTCTCACAATGACACAACACCTCCAGGCTTCACAAATCTTCACAAACCTAAAGTTTCAACCAGCTTCCACAAATCCACAAACTCAACAATCGGGATAGGTATAAGGTTTCCTTAAATGGAGCAAGGCATCTAAATCCTTTTCTCAGCACTCAGCAATATGGATAGGTAAAAGCCCCCCTTAAATGGAGCAAGGCATCTAAATCTTTTTCTCGGCACTTAACATTCAAGATAGGTATAAGCCCCTCTTTAAATGGATTAAGGAATCAGAATCCTTTTCTCAACACTCAGCAATCGAGGTAAGTATAAGGCCCCCTTAAATGGAGCAGGGCATGTGAATCCTTTTCTTATACTCAGCAATTGAGATAGCTATAGGGCTCCCTTAAAAGGAGCAAGGCATCTAAATCCTTTTCTCAGCACTCAACAATTGAGATAAGTATAAGGGCCCCTTATACGGACCAAGGCATCAGAATCCTTTTCTCAACACTCAACATTTGGGATAGATATAATGCCCTCATAAATGGAACAAGGCATTCAAATGTTTTTCTCAAAACTTAACAATCGGGATAGTTATAAGGCCCCCTTTAGTAGAACAAGGCATCCAAATCTTTTCTCAGTACTTAACAATTGGGATAGGTATAAGGCCCCCTTAAATAGAAGAAGGCATTTGAACCATTTTTTTCAACACTAAGCAATCGGGATATGTGTAAGGTCACCTTAAATGGAGCAAGGCATTTGATTCTTTCACTAACACTTAGTTTGGATGTGAGCCATTTTAGCAAAATTCCCTCAATCAACCCTTAAGTCAGATGTGAGACCATGTTTTTTCCTTCTCAACTTGATCTCCTCATTTATCTGGATCTAAAAATCCCACACAACTATAAAAAAAGGATTAAAAAAATATAATTATCCAATCCCCAGAAAAGTTTTTTTAAATCTTCAACTCAAATCATTCCTTTGATATGTAAACACCTAAGTGGAAACCTTGGCTCAAATTAAATATCAAATCTGTTTTGATCTCTAACTTGTTCTATGTAGGTCCACCAAGATTTTTCATTAAGTTCTGTTGATTGTTCCCGTCAATACCAATACATATTGGGGGTCCATTTGTTGACCTCATTTTGATGAGTTTTGGTATCCCTTCTAAAACATACGGTCTAGCTATAATACCATCCATATGATTATTCTAGAAGAATAGTGATGGGACCCATTTCACTTAGAAATTTAGGCCACATCTTGGCTAGTTTACGAAGTTTCACATGGGTGATCTCAAACCATGAACACTTGGTTGAGTTGGTTTAGACCAATATAAGTAATCTTAAAGAAGAGTTCCCATAGGATCATAAAGCTCTAGAAAAACCCCATATGATATGGCCACTCACCTCACTCACACATGCACTACACTCAGGCTCCTCACTTACACATTCACATCACCACATCACCATAACCTTTTCACCACTTCACATCACCACACCTCACACTTCATCACAACCTTCACAACCAAANGAAGCTCAAAGAAGAGTCCCATAGGACCATAAGGCTCTAAGAAAACCCCGTATGATATGGCCACTCACCTCACTCACACATGCACTACACTCATGCTCCTCACTTACACATTCACATCGCCACATCACCATAACCTTTTCACCACTTCACATCACCACACCTCACACTTCATCACAACCTTCACAACCAAAAATCCAAAATTTCTCAAACTCCTTAAAAATTCCCCAAGACTACCAAAAATGTCCAAATTACCCAATTCCCCATTCCAATTACTATAAATTTATCTAAATCCCCAATTTCACATAAAATCCACTATAATTCCAAATCAAATCCAATCCACCTAATTGCAAGCCCAAGTTTAAATCCAAATGCATCCCAAGTCCACCTTAACCTCCAAATCTATCAAAATTGAAACCACATGCCTAATTTAATTTCACCAAGCTAATGCTACAAATTTCTTCAAGATGATTTCTAAACTCCATTAAGCCTAAGATAAATTCATAATGTCATTAAATCCAAGTTCAAAAACCAAGCCCAAAATCAACCTAATTTCAAAATCCAACAAAACCTAATTTTAAAAGCCACTAACCCAAGCCCAATTTCCAAATCCTCTTAAATTAAAACCCACATGATAAAAATTAGCCTTCCCATGATCAATTTGATTAAGCCTAAAGTCGAAAATTTCATGATTAACCAAACCAAAATTTTAAATCATGAAAATTATTCTAATGCTTAAAATCCTCACCCACCTCCTTTAATGCAAGCCATGAAGGCCATGCATAAGGCATAGGCAAGCTAAATGGCTTCTTCCAAGCGAAAGGGAAGCCATGAAGCCATGCACAAGCCACATCAGATCCACCATACCATTCATGATTAAAGGAGGAACCCCTTTTGAATTCTCCTAAAAGCCCTTAACCATACCCATGCTTCCCTCTAACCCATGATTAAGCCCAAATCGTTATGATGGGGACTTGACCACCCAAATCTAAAGGTTGACCACCTGATCAAGCCACCATAGGAAGTGAACCGAGCCTATTTTGATGCCTCATACACACATAAAACTAAATTTGATCCAAAAATCTTTCCCTTTTAATTTAACACACTTTCCCATGCTTGGAACCAATTAGCTTCACAACATGCCACCCATGACCTCCCACAGCTTGATGGCGATCTCCTATGGCCTTGTTGGCAACCATAGCCAGTGGAAAGCCCTAACCAAAGAGCCACGCATGAGCCAAAACAAAAAGTTAAGCTCATCTCATGTGGCTTGCCTCCATTGGACTTTTTTCTCTGTCTTCCCTCTACCTACGCGCCACCTGAGACACCTTGACTTGGTTAATTAACCACCATGGATGGGCTTATAAATTGACCACCCTTAACTATCAATAAGGGAGGTATTCACAAACCTTAGGGAAACTCTATCAAATTGCTCTTTGTACCCATAAAAAAATCATCCCCAACATTCCTAGCCCTTCTTCCCCACTGAGAAACCCTAATTTTTCAACTAAAAATTAGGATTTTTTCGGCCGTTTCATCAACTCCACCAATACTTCAAATTGATTGTTCCAAAAGCTTCCCCATTCTCTGAAATCATTTCCCAAATAAAAATCTCCATCTCTTATGGTCTCTAACCTAGTGCTAGAACAAACTCAATCCACCATTTGGTCTAGGTCATACATTGACCCAACCACAGAGGAAACTAAGACTTGGAGGAAGTTCGTGGTGTCAAGGCAAAACTTCTCAACCAACGCAATTGAGGCCTCACCTCTTGAGTAAAGGTATCAACTAAAAATCCCAAATTGTATCTCATTTTTGGTCATTTGTAAATAGAATGAACAATCCATGCCAACTAGCTGTATAGCTTTGTTCATCTCACTTAGATTATGATATAGGAACAAACCGCACCAAATTTTGTTAACTATTGAGAGACATCTTAGCTCTAAAGTGTGGATGGTTCTCGGGTTATGATTCATTTAGGATGATAAACAAAAGTCATTTATTTTTATGTATTTAAAATGAATGGCACGGATTAGTTTAGACAGCAAGTCGGTGTGATACAGGACCACAGACTGCGAGTGACAGAGCAAGTGATACCCTCTAGGTTCAGGTGCACTTGCACTGTGAGCTTTCACACAAGTATACATGACATATCAGTAACATCAGATTTTTTAGTCTTGAATATCAATCCCACAGGGAGTGATGGGTGGGTTAATGTCTTAAGAAAAGTTCTTTTATCCTAAAACTAGCTACAAACTAATACTACAGAGTTGTGATCAATTGTAAATGTAAAATCTTACAGAAGTTCTACTTAGCTTAATTAGAGCATTGATTATCAAGATAAAGAGTTACCCACCCTTATAATGAAATAAGTGGCGTGTATGAATTGAATAGATAGAATTGTAATTGTTTCAAGTAAAAAATAGGAGCAAATCTCTTATTTATCCTCTCCTTAGTGCATAAAGCAGTTTAGTTAAACCATTTTTAATTTCTTAAACGACAATTTGAAAACATAAAAAATTATTTCCCAATCTATTTGCATTGCCCAATGGACTACTTTTCCTTCATGCACTAGTTTAATTTGAATACTCTAATCATTCTTCCATATAAATCCTCAGTCATTATGGATCACAACATGTTTTAGCTAATCACTTGGCCAAAATGAAAAGTAAATTAATCATGGTAGAATATTCATCACATTAAATATGTACAACCCATTCTAAAAGCATCCTATAATTCTACACCACCCACTTATTATCAGAAGAAAAGTAAAAAGAACTACTCACAATGCATGAAAAAATAATGCAAGTCAACCTTTTATACAAAGAAAATCTGCTAGAATTGTGTTTATATTCAATACAAGAAGAAATAGAACACAATACTTAGTTTTTCCCCTATAAAAGTGATGAAAACTCTTTAATAAAGGATCTCCAAATACCTTTTGTAAGGTTGAGTTCTTCCCATACAGTCACACAAAAGTTCTTCACCAACTCTCAAGACAAAGAAAAAGAAACTATCCTAGTAAAAAAAATTTCATACCTTAGGCTTCACAAGACCTTCTCCCCAACATTCTAACCAGCTCAGACCTTCCAAAATCACAAAAATGCTCCATGGAACCACTTATATGTGTCAAATAATTCCCTAAATTGTGTGAAAAAAACTACAAAAACTACCCCAGACAGTTCTTGTGCCTAGGTGCCAAGCTCTCTATCTGGTCGGTTAGGTTTTGGTGCCTAGGCACCACAAGGATGGCGCCAAGGTGCTTGGAGAAGTGCCTTGGCACCCAAATGTTGGTGCCTAGACACCAGTTCTCTAATTTTGCTTTTTACTCCTTTTCAGCTCTGCTTCACACCAATTCTTCTCCACTTTGTTACAGTTTTCCTACCTATTGTACCAATAAAAGAAACATAAAAATACCATTCTTCAAACTGAAACTTTATCCATAAATAGTTATAAAAGAGAAATGAAATTAAGCAAGCTTTAAGCCATATTAAAATTCCTCAAACTTAAATGTTACTTGTCCTCAAGTAACACTAGAATTTTTAAAATCACATTTATTAATTTGAGAGAATGGGCTTCATTAAAACTATCTATAATTTTGCTTGAAGAAATACATAAAGTAAATTTTGATTAATTCTAGAAAACTAGTATATCATTAAGTTAAGACTAAACCTTTCATCTAACTAGGGAAACATTCAATCTAACTAGAAGTAAGTGCTTCCTAACTTAAAATATTTAGATGGTGTAAAAATAGAACTTAAGCACTCCATTTTAAAAAAAACTTACACATTCACTTTGAATACATATAAGCTTAAGAATGTAATAATGTTTCTACTTTAGAAAAGATCTAGTAGAACCAATTTTTTATTAGGCATCTACTCAAGCTTCTCCTCTCCTTAATACTTTCTTTTTCATCTCATTTTTTCTTGCTTTAGGATGTTTGTTTCAATCCTTAACTTTAGTTTAAGGAGCATTACTATATCTGGATAGACCTTTAAAAGTTTTGAATTTCATTGTTAACGCTCTGAAGTGAAACTTATCACACTCTTTAACTTTTTATTTTAAATTTTTTAAAGTAAATGTGTAATAATTGAAATTTATATTTTTTTAATAGAGGCTTAATTCTTAGGTTAACACACAAGTAACTCTTTCTAAAAGTAAATAGTGAAATTACTTTTCTACTGGTTAAATTATAAGCTTTCTACGCACTACTCTAGTCTTATTTACATAGAATTTAAGTAAAAACATATCATAATGGCATTAAAAAAGAGTTCACTACACTGTACAAGATAATGTCCAAATTTTCTTCAAGATGATTTCTAAACTCCACTAAGCCAAGGATCAATTCATAATTACATTACACCCATGTCCAAAAACTAAGACCAAAGTCAACCTAATTTCAAAAGCCCACCAAACCTAATTTCAAAAGCCACTAATCTAGGACCCATTTCCAATTCCTCTTAAATTAAAACCAACATGACAAAAATCAGCTTCCCATGATAAATTTTATTGAACCTAAAATCCAAAATTCCATGATTAACCAAATCAAAATTTTAAATCATGAAAACTCTTCAAAAGCTTAAAATCCTTACCCACCCCCTTTAATGCAAGTCATGAAGGCCATGCATAAGGCATAGGAAATCCAAAGGGCTTCATCTAAGCTAAAGGGAAGCCATGAAGCCACGCACAAGCCACATGTGAGCCCCCATACCATTCATGATTAAAGAAGAAACCCCTTTTAAACTCCCCTAAATGCCCTTAACCATACCCTTACTTCTCTTTAACCCATGATTAATCCCAAATCTTTATTATGGTGACTTAACAACCCAAATCTAAATGTTTACCATAAGGTCAAACCACCATGGGAAGTGCACGAAGCCTATATTGATGTCTCATACCCAAGTCAAACCAAATTTGACCCAAACCCTTTTACCTTTAAATTTAACACACTTACCCATGCTTGGAACCAATTAGCTTAAAAAATCTCCACCCATGACCTCTCACAACTAGATGGCAATCTCCTATGGCCTTGTCGGCCATGATGGCTAGTGGCAAGCCCTAACCAAAGAGCCACCCATGAGCCAAAACCAAAAATTAAGCTCATCCAATGTGGCTCACCTCCATTGAACTTTTTTCACTGTCTTCCCTCCGCATAAGCGCCACCTTAGACCCCTTGACTTGGTTAATTAACAAACATGGATGGACCTAAAAATTGACAACTCCTCATAGCTAAAGAGGAAGGTATGCACAAACCTTCGAGAAACTCTACCAAATTTCTCCCAAAACACATTGCACCCATGCAAAACTCATCCCAACATTCCTAGCCCTTTTTTTCTCACAGAGAAACTCTATATTTCCAACTAAAAATTAGGAGTTTTTTGGTCATTTCATCAACTCCACCAAAACCTCAAATTGATTGTTCTAAAAGCATCCTCATACTCTAAAATCACTTCCACAATCAAACTCTCCCTCCCTCAAGGTCTCTAACTTAGTGCTAGGCCAAACCTGATCCACCATTTGGTTTAGGTCATACATTTACCGAACCATAGAGGAAACTAAAACTTGGAGGAAGTTCATGGTGTCAAGGCAAAGCTTCTCAACCAATCCAATTGAGGCATCGCCTCTTGGTCAAAGGTGTTAGCTTAAAATCCCTAATTTTATCTTAATTTTGATCATTTATAAAGAGAATGAACAAAACATGCCAATCTAGCCATATATATTTGTTCGTCTCACTTAGATGAAGTTATAGGAACAAACCACACCTAATTTGGTTAACTATCGAGGGAGATCTTAGCTCTAAAATATGGATGGTTCTTAGGCTATAGCTTATCTGGGATGATGACAGGATGTCATTTATTTTTATGTATTTAAAATGGATGGCGCAAATTAGTTTAGACAGTTGGTTGGTGTGATACATGATCACAGACTGCAGATGACGGGGCAAGTGATACCCTCCAGTTCAAGTGCACTTGCACTATGGGGTTTCATGCAATTATACATGTCATATCAGTAATATCATATTTCTTACTCTCGAATATCAATCCCATAGGGAGTGATAGGTTAATGCCTCAAGACAAATTCTTTTATCCAAAAACTAGTTCTTAGCTTGGAACTTAGATTAAGTTGAAGATCTACAAACTAATACTACAAAGTTACAATCAATTGTAAATGTTAAATATTACAGAAGTCCTATTTAGCTTAATTGAATCTATGATTATTAATTAAAGAGTTACCCTCCCTTGCAATGAGATAAGTGGTGTGTAGGAATAGATTACATAGAACTGTAATTGTTGTAAGTGAAAAATAGGAGCAATTCTCATCTTTAACCTCTCCCGAGTGCATAGTTTAGCTAAATTGGCCTTTAATTTCTTAAACCACAATTTGAAACATCAAAGATTATTTTTCAATCAATTTGTTTTGCCCTATGGGCTATGTTTCCTTCAAGCACTAGTTCAATGTGAATATCGTAATCTTTCCTCCATAGACTCTTCAGTCATTATGGATCACAACTTATTTTAACTATTCATTAGGTCAGGATGTTTATGTCAATCCTTAACTTTATTTTAGGGAGGATTGCTATATCTGGATAGACCTTTAATAGTTTTGAATTTCATTGTTAACCCTCTAAAGTGAAACCTATCACACTCTTTCACTTTTTATTTTAAATTTTTCAAAGGAAATGTGTAATACTTGAAATTTATATTTTTAATAGAGGCTTAATTTTTATTTAGTGTATATCTAGGATACCTTGGTAAACACTTAAGTAACTCTTGTCAAGTGTTTGATCTCAGCCCAAGCCAGCGCCTTTGCGCTGCAGTTGTCGAAGGAACAAGGAGGGCGTCGGGAGGAAGGAGAAGAGCGAGAGCGATGGCATTGCATGTGCGAGAAACGCTTGATGCAGGGCAACCGCAAGCACAAGTCTTACATGGGACGGAGGAGTCGTTAAAGTAAGCGGAGAAGGAGACACAGCACTTGGGCTTCGAGTTCTTCGGCTGAGAAATGTTGCAGACCACTTACCATGAAGCTATGGCGGATGAGTTGGATTGGAGGCCACTAGGATCGGGGAATTTGCTTGGCGCGACGCGCATTGGAGCCCCGCAGGTGTAATTGCAGTTCAAAGTCACGCCGGCAATATGCCAGTTTTGTGGAGGTTAAGACCGGTGCAGTTGTCGTCCGGCGGCATTTTGAATACCTAGAGTTGAAATGCTGAGGCGGACTGTGAGGCATCCTGAATGTCGGAAGAATGGTGTCGTTCCGACAGCAAGATGGAATCTTGCCAACATTATCGTCGTTAGCCATTGAAGATGGGAGATCTAAAATTATTGATATCTTCTGACAATTTACGGCCTTGGAGAAATCTAGATCTTTATAAAACTAACCTTACATCCCAAAAATATAGTCGGAGGAAGAAACTAGAGACGTGTAAGCGCCTTTAATGGAGTATATGAACTCACCGCGCATCCACTCCTAGGAAATCCACCAGTTATCGAGGCACCCACGGGGGCTTTCGTTATTGATCGTGACGAGTGCCAAGTTATTGATCGTGACAATCAGTGTTCAAATTAATATAAAATATTATCATTTAAAATCATAGAAAACAAAATCTACTCTTTACAAACTCATATCTTCAAAGTAGGGAGAAGGATAAAGAAGAGTACTCAGAATTCATGAGAAGGATACGATAAAACACAAATTTCATATATAAAAACAAGTTTACAAAATAAAAGAAATAAAAATACAATATATCTCACAATCCTTCCCAAGCAAATCCCTAGAAGTTCTCTCCAAGTCTTTCTCTCTTTATAATCACTCCTAATTTTCTCTTAGAAATGTAATCAAGAAGAAATCTCTAACCTTCCCTCTCCTCTTACAAATCCAGAAGAAAATCTCCTCTTCTCTCTCTCTCTCTAACTCTCACACCACAACCCAATTTGTCCCCCCTTTAGCTTCTTCTGGTCTCCTTCTTTTATTTTGGGTTGCCTCCTTTAGAAAAGAATTCAAAATTCTCTCCAAAATTCAACTCTTTTGAATTCAAAAAATGTGTCATTTGATCCAAGAGTCATATCCCTTCATAAAAGAACCTTGCAAAGTGTCTAGTTGCATTAAATTGCTCTAAGAGGTGTGTAGAACAAGTGTCCCTTTGAAAATTCATGCAAAATTTATCTCAAACCACCTTAATTTGAAAAAGTCNATCTTTATTATGGTGACTTAACAACCCAAATCTAAATGTTTACCACAAGGTCAAACCACCATGGGAAGTGCACAAAGCCTATATTGATGTCTCATACCCAAGTCAAACCAAATTTGACCCAAACCCTTTTACCTTTTAATTTAACACACTTACCCATGCTTGGAACTAATTAGCTTCAAAAATCTCCACCCATGACCTCTCACAACTAGATGGCGACCTCCTATGGCCTTGTTGGCCATGATGGCTAGTGGCAAGCCCTAACCAAAAAGCCACCCATGAGCCAAAACCAAAAATTAAGCTCATCCAATGTGGCTCACCTCCATTGGACTTTTTCCCCAGTCTTCCCTCCACAAAAGCGCCACCTTAGACCCCTTGACTTGGTTAATTAACAACCATGGATGGACCTAAAAATTGACAACTCCTCATAGCTAAAGAGGAAGGTATGCACAAACCTTCGGGAAACTCTACCAAATTTCTCCCAAAACTCATTGCACCCATGCAAAACTCATCCCTAACATTCCTACCCCTTTTCTTCCCACTGAGAAACTTTATATTTCCAACTAAAAACTAGGAGTTTTTTGGTCATTTCATCAACTCCACCAAAACCTCAAATTGATTGTTCTAAAAGCATCCTCATACTCTAAAATCACTTCCACAATCAAACTCTCCCTCCCTCAAGGTCTCTAACTTAGTGCTAGGCCAAACCTGATCCACCATTTGGTTTAGGTCATACATTTACCGAACCATAGAGGAAACTAAAACTTGGAGGAAGTTCATGATGTCAAGGCAAAGCTTCTCAACCAATCCAATTGAGGCATCGCCTCTTGGTCAAAGGTATTAGCTTAAAATCCCTAATTTTATCTCAATTTTGGTCATTTATAAAGAGAATGAACAAAACATGCCAATCTAGCCATATAGATTTGTTCTTCTCACTTAGATGAAGTTATAGGAAAAAACCACACCTAATTTGGTTAACTATTGAGGGAGATCTTAGCTCTAAAATATGGATGGTTCTTAGGTTATAGCTTATCTGGGATGATGACAGGATGCCATTTATTTTTATGTATTTAAAATGGATGGCGCAGATTAGTTCAGACAGTTGATTGGTGTGATACATGACTGCAGATGACGGGGCAAGTGATACCCTCCGGTTCAAGTGCACTTGCACTATGGGGTTTCATGCAATTATACATGTCATATCAGTAATATCATATTTCTTACTCTCGAATATCAATCCCATAGGGAGTGATGGGTTAATGCCTCAAGACAAATTCTTTTATCCAAAAACTAGTTCTTAGCTTAGAACTTAGATTAAGTTGAAGATCTACAAACTAATACTACAAAGTTACAATCAATTGTAAATGTTAAATATTACAGAAGTCCTACTTAGCTTAATTGAATCTATGATTATTAATATAAAGAGTTACCCTCCCTTGCAATGAGATAAGTGGTGTGTAGGAATAGATGACATAGAATTGTAATTGTTGTAAGTGAAAAATAGGAGCAATTCTCGTCTTTAACCTCTCCCGAGTGCATAGTTTAGCTAAATTGGCTTTAATTTCTTAAACCACAATTTGAAACATCAAAGATTATTTTTCAATCAATTTTTTTTGCCCTAAGGGCTATGTTTCCTTCAAGCACTAGTTCAATGTGAATATCGTAATCTTTCCTCCATAGACTCTTCAGTCATTATGGATCACAACTTGTTTTAACTATTCATTAGGTTAGGATGTTTATTTCAATCCTTAAATTTATTTTAGAGAGGATTACTATATCTGGATAGACCTTTAATAGTTTTGAATTTCATTGTTAACCCTCTAAAGTGAAACCTATCACACTCTTTCACTTTTTATTTTAAATTTTTCAAAGGAAATGTGTAATACTTGAAATTTATATTTTTAATAGAGGCTTAATTTTTATTTAGTGTATATCTAGGATACCTTGGTTAACACTTAAGTAACTCTTGTCAAGTGTTTGATCTCAGCCCAAGCCAGCGCCTTTGCGCTGCGGTTGTCAAAGGAACAAGGAGGGCGTCGGGAGGAAGGAGAAGGGCGGGAGCGGTGGCACTGCATGTGCGAGAAACGCTTGATGCCGGGCAACCGCAAGCGCAGGTCTTACATGGGACGGAGGAGTCGTTAAAGTAAGCGGAGAAGGAGACGCAGCACTTGGGCTTCGAGTTCTTCGGCTGAGAAATGTTGCAGACCACTTGCCATGAAGCTATGGCGGATGAGTTGGATTGGAGGCCATTAGGATCGGGGAATTTGCTTGGCGCGACGCGCATTGGAGCCCCGCAGGTGTAATCGGGGTTCAAATTCACGCCGACAATATGCCAGTTTTGTGGAGGGTTGAGAACGGTGTGGTTGTCGTCCGGCGGCATTTTGAATACCTAGAGTTGAAAAGCTGAGGCGGACTGTGAGGCGTCAATGAATGTCGGAAGAATGGTGCCGTTCTGGCAGCAAGATGGAATCTTGCCAACATTATCATCGTTAGCCATTGAAGATGGGAGATCTAAAATTATTGGTATCTTCTGACAATTTACGGCCATGGAGAAATCTAGATCTTTATAAAACTTACCCTGCATCCCGAAATACAGTCGGAGGAAGAAACTAGAGACGTGTAAGCACCTTTAATGGAGTATATGAACTCACCGCGCATCCACTCCTAGGAAAGCCACCAGTTATCGAGGCACCCACGGGGGCTTTCGTTATTGATCGTGACGATCAGTGTTCAAATCAATATAAAATATTATCATTTAAAATCATAGAAGACAAAATCTATTCTTCACAAACCCATATCTTCAAAGTAAGGAGAAGGATAAAGAAGAGTACTCTGAATTCATGAGAAGGATATGATAAAACACGAATTTCATATATAAAAACAAGTTTACAAAATAAAAGAAATAAAAATACAACTTACAGGATTTCATATATAAAAACAAGTTTACAAAATAAAAGAAATAAAAATACAACTTATCTCACAAATCCATTACCAAGCAAATCCCTAAAAGTTCTCTCCAAGTCTTTCTCTCTTTACAATCACTCCTAATTCTCTCTTAGAAATGTAATGAAGAAGAAATCTCTAACCTTCCCTCTCTTCTTACAAATCCAGAAGAAAATTTCCTCTTCTCTCTCTCTCTAACTCTCACACCACAACCCAATTCGTCCCCCCTTTAGCTTCTTTGGGTCTTCTTCTTTTATTTTGGGCTGCCTCCTTTAGAAAAGAATTCAAAATTCTCTCCAAAATTCAACTCTTTTGAATTCAAAAAATGTGGCATTTGATCCAAGAGTCATATCCCTTCATAAAAGAACCTTGCAAAGTGTCTAGTTGCATTGAATTACTCTAAGAGGTGTGTAGAACAAGTGTCCCTTTGAAAATTCATGCAAAATTCATCTCAAACCACCTTAATTTGAAAAATTCATCCCTGACATATCATGCACCGATCTAGCGCATCATGTACCAGCTCTCTGGATTGTGGTGCATCATTTGTCAATCTGGTGCATGATGCGTCAGAATAAAAAATTGGCTCTTTTTGCTCCAAAATTTGTCCTTTTTGCCATTTTTGCTCCAAAGGCCTAAAANGAAAAAGTCATCCCTGACACATCATGCACCGATCTAGCGCATCATGCACCATCTCTCTGGATTGTGGTACATCATGTGTCAATCTGGCGCATGATGCATCAGAATAAAAAATTGGCTCTTTTTGCTCCAAAATTTGTCCTTTTTGCCATTTTTGCTCCAAAGGCCTAAAAATTATATACCTACAACAAAAAAACAAAAATACCCTTCTTTAATGAAGAAGAAATCTCCAAGCCTTCACTCTCCAAAAACAAAAAAACCTATCACACTCTTTCACTTTTTATTTTAAATTTTTCAAAGGAAATGTGTAATACATGAAATTTATATTTTTGATAGAGGCTTAATTTTTATTTAGTGTATATCTAGGATACCTTGGTTAACACTTAAGTAACTCTTTGTAAAAGAAAATAGTGAAATCATTTTTCTACTGGTTAAACTATAAGTTTACTACACACTTATCTAGTCTTTTTTTACATTGACTTTAAAATTAAAAAAACTTTTTTTTTCTTTACTCCAAATTGCAATAATTTCAAATTGACACCACATATTTATATTTTCTATTAGATCATAACCTATTTGAAATACAAGTAGTTGATGAAAAAAAACTTAGCTTTTCAAAGATTTTCTTAAGATTTTCTTCCCCCTCCCTNCTACACACTAATCTAGTCTTTTTTTACATTAACTTTAAAATTAAAAAAAAAACTTTTTTTTTCTTTACTCCAAATTGCAATAATTTCAAATTGACACCACATATTTCAATTTTCTATTAGATCATAACCTATTTGAAATACAAGTAGTTGATGAAAAAAAACTAAGCTTTTCAAAGATTTTCTTCCCCCTCCCCCTCGCTCCACCCCCCCNCAAATATAAACAGTAAGGAAAAGTATATAGCAGTATATGAATCTTAGTTCAACAGGTTTAACATAAAAGTACACCAGAAAAAATTAAAATAATATAAGAAATAAATTTCACATAAGTCCAGATTAATAATAAACTAGTCCAGAAATACAACCACACCACAATAACATAAAATAATATGTTCAATACATCAAAAAAATAAAAGGAAAATACATCAGTGCTACAATGGAGAAAATGAAAAACTTGAGTACATCCACATCAATAAGCACAAAAACACTAAAGATAAATGAGAAACACTCATCCTCCTTCTCATGACACCTCTTATCTCTACTTTCTCAACTTTAATTAAATCTCTTTTCATTAAATAGTTGGATGTATATAAATATTTTTATAGGGTTAATCCTTTGGATAAGATTATTTCTGATTAATTTGCTTATGTGTTGATATTCTCAGTTATTTCCTTGCCTTATAAGGTATTCACCACTAGCAGTTCAAATGAAAGGTTCATCCACATTATCCTCTAATGTTTGGTTTATTGAATCATCAAGATTGAAGATCAAAGTCAAAATAGGAAGTAAAGAATTTAGATGGACTTGTCCTATGTCCAAACTCAACATGTCTCTAGTTTATCCTTAAGTTTGATTGAGAACAAAGATGTGGAGGATATAGTTGATTCTATTACTCCAAGAAAATATACAAAAGTCTAGTCATAATAAGAAGACTATGGAATCGCCTCATTAAAATCACATTAAATTCAAAGCAATCCACTCTCAAACCTAAAGATCAGCATACAATACAAACTATATACATCACAACAAACAACACAAATCACACAAATAAGCTTGGTTTAATTTCATTAGCCTGAAGAATTTAGAAATTTACTCAGGTTGACCCAACATTATGACCNTTATAAGAAATAAATTTCACATAAATCCAAATTAATAATAAACTAGTCCAGAAATACAACCACACCACAATAACATAAAATAATATGTTAAATACATCAAAAAAATAAAAGGAAAATACATCAGTGCTACAATGGAGAAAATGAAAAACTTGAGTACATCCACATCAATAAGCACAAAAACACTAAAGATAAATGAGAAACACTCATCCTCCTTCTCATGACACCTCTTATCTCTGTATTCTCAACTTTAATTAAATCTCTTTTCATTAAATAGTTGGATGTATATAAACATTTTTATAGGGTTAATCCTTTGGACAAGATTATTTCTGATTAATTTTCTTATGTGTTGTTATTCTCAGTTATTTCCTTGCCTTATAAGGTATTCACCACTAGCAGTTCAAATGAAAGGTTCATCCACATTCTCCTCTAATGTTTGGTTTATTGAATCATCAAGATTGAAGATCAAGGTCAAAATAGGAAGTAACGAATTTAGATGGACTTGTCCTATGTCAAAACTCAACATGTCTCTAGTATATCCTTAAGTTTGATTGAGAACAAAGATGTGGAGGATATAGTTGATTCTATTACTCCAAGAAAATATAAAAAAGTCTAGTCATAATAAGAAGACTATGGAATCGCCTCATTAAAATCACATTGAATTCAAAGCAATCCACTCTTAAACCTAAAGATCAGCATACAATACAAACTATATACATCACAACAAACAACACAAATCACATAAATAAGCTTGGTTTAATTTCATTAGCCTGAAGAATTTAGAAATTTACTCAGGTTGACCCAACATTATGACCTAATTAAATATAGGTCTTTCACCACCAAGATAGGCTTTAAGTCTTTATCCATTCACTTTGAACACCTATCACTTTTAAGATCTTTAATATCTATAGCACCAAAAGGATAAAGTTTGACTACAATAAACAGGCTCAACCACCTGGACTTATGTTTTCTAAGAAATAATTTCAATTTAGTATTGCGAAGTAAAACTGTTTATCTAAGCTCAAAATCTTTCTTAAGTATCTTTTGATCATGTTATTTTTTTATTTTCTCTTTATAAATTCTCACATTTTTACAAGATTTATGTATAATTTCCTCAAGTACATTTAACTATAATAATGTTTTCTCACTTGCTTCCTTCATATTATAATTTAATTCCCTTACAACCAAATAAGCTTTATGTTCTAATTCCATTAGTAAGTGACAAGCTTTGCCAAATTTGGAGACATTCCTATAAGATTTTTGTATGCAGTTCTGTAAGCCCATAATGCTTCATTTATTCTCATAGACCAATCCTTTCTACTAGGATTAAGTATTTTTTCTAGAATCCTTTTGATTTCCCTATTGGATACTTCTGTTAAACCACTTGTTTGAGGATGAAAAGTTATGGCTATACTGTGCTTAATTCCATACTTAATAACNATTTCTACTAGGATTAACTATTTTTTCTAGAATCCTTTTGATTTCCCTATTGGGTACTTCTGTTAAACCACTTGTTTGAGGATGAAAAGTTATGGCTATACTGTGCTTAATTCCATACTTAATAACTAATGTATTAATTTTTATATTCATAAAGTGGCTTCCCCCATCACTAATGATTACTCTAGGCATGCCAAATCTTCTAAAAATATTATTCTTTAAGAATTTAGCTATACTTTGAGTATCACAATTTGGAAGAGGTGCTGGTTCAATCCATTTTCTGGCATAGTCCACTGATATAAAAATATATAAATATCCTATTAAGAGTATCAAGAAACCCATAAAATCTGAACCTTACACATCAAATATCTCAATCTCTAAAGTCAAATTTAGGGGCATTTCATACCGCTTAGAATTATTGTCTGCTCTCTGACATCTATCACAAGTTGTAATATATAAATTCTTATCTCTAAATAGCATAGGCTAATAAAATTGAGATTTTCTTATAAGACGTTCTATCAACTCCAAAATGTCCCTCAAATTAAGAATCATAATATTTCTTATTAATTTACAGGGTTTCTTCTAAGGATACACATTTTTTAATTACTTGATCCTTACACTTTCTACAATGATATGGGTTATCCTAAAAGTAGTTTCTGGCATCATGTAGAAATTTCTTATGTTTATGGTATTTCATGTCATAAGGCATAATATCACTAACTATAAAATTCATTATATCGTCAAATTATGAAATTTGTCACTATGTAATAGTAAACAGTTGCTCATCAGGAAAATTCTCATTGATTTCACCTTCATAAGAATATGAATCTCCTTGTTCCAATCTTGATAAATGACCAACTATTTGATTGTCAGAACTCTACCTATCTAATACTTCAATATATAATTCCTACATCAAAAGGATCCATCTAATCAATCTTGGTTGGCATTTTTTTTAACACAAGAAATCTAATAGCAAAATGGTCAATGTAATCAATATTTTTTCCTAATCAAATATGACATAAATTTATCAAAAGAATATAGTAAAGCCAATAACTCCTTTTCAGTAGTTGTGTAATTAATTTGAGCTTCATTAAGGGCGGCATAGTATATTGCCTTATATATTTTATTGTGTCTTTATCTTAAAACTGCCACAATAGCATAGTCACTAGCATCACACATTAGCTGAAATGGTTCCCCTCAATTTGGTGAAATAATAATGGGAGTAGTGACTAATTTCTCTTTAGGAATATTGAATGCATTTAGGCATTCATAGTCAAAATTAAATAGGACATCCTTTTCTAAGAGACGAAATAGAGGTTTGGCAATTTTGAAAATTTTCTTTATATATCTCCTACAGAATCCAGCATGTACCAAAAAAATTCTAACACCCCTCACAGTTATAGGAGGAGCTAGCTTTTCAATTACTTGATTCTTCACTTGTTCTAGTTCCATGCCTTTTGTAAATATTTTGTCACAATACAATTTCTCCCAAAATCATAAATTGACACTTCTTCCAATTGAGAATAGCTGAAATGATTTGATGCATGTAATATCTATCCTATATCATATAGTGCTTGCGTTAGGAATGTGAACTTTCCTAGTGATGGAATTTGATTTTTGATAGTCTAAACATACTCGCCACCAAGTGATAGGTCTAGTTGGATTTAGTTCATTCTATTCATTTATAGTTATTGTCACTCATCCTTTCTTAGGAACATAGTGAATAGGGCTAACACAAGCACTATCTGATATAGGATAGATAATACATGCATCGAATCATTTCAATATTTCTTTTTTCAAAACTTCTTTCATAATTAGATTTAATCTCTTTTGAGGATCTGCTTGGGGTATATGATCATCTTTCATCAGGATTCTATGTGTACAGATAGAGGGACTAATCCCAGTCCATCCAAAAGCTATTTTATCATTTCACAGATTATCCATTAATTTCTCCACGTGTAAATGAGTCAAATCTAATAATGTGATAATTGGTAATGTAGATGACTTCCCTAAGTAAGCATACTTTAAATATGCTGGAAGCACCTTCATCTGAATTTCAAGGGTTCCTCAAAATAAAGAATAAGGGGTTTACTAGTTTGTATCGTATATAGAATCTCAAACCTTTCCTAAAGAGATTTTGAATCTTTAGTAATCAATGGGTATGATTCTTCATGAAAGTTTATGTTTTCCTCTTCATCCAAATCCAGCTCTGCTGATTTAACTCCATAACTTTCTTGAAAATGGGTATTGCATAGATAATCAAATAAATCCATCCAAAAACACACATATTTATTTCCCATGAAGGATATTTCATAGATTTTAAGACATTAAATGTAACTTCCTCATCATTTACTATCATAGTTAATTCACTTTTTTGTACATCTATAATAATTTGTCTAGTGGTTAGGAAAGGTCTACCTAAAATATTTAGAATTTTTTATATTCCTCTATTTCTAACATAATGAAATCAAAAGGAAAGATAAATTTATCCACTTTGACTAAAACATCTTCTATAACCCTCTTTGGATAAGTGATCAATTGATCAGTTAGCTTAAGTAGTAGGAGACACTTCTCATAATTCTAACCTTCTAAAGATAAGTAATGGCATAAGTTTTATACTTGCTTCAAGTTTTCATAAGTCTTTTCTAAAAAATCTTTCTCCTATGACATATGGAATAATAAAGCTCCAAGGATCCTTAAGTTTCTGAGCGAGTTTCTTTTGAATGATAGTGTTGCTCTCTTCACTAAAAGCAACTATTTCATAATCTAAAAATTTCCACTTTTTGTTAAGAATATCTTTCATGAACTTTATAATAAGTGGGTATTTTCTCCAAAGCCTCAACAAAAGGAGTATTAATAGTTAACTTCTTAAATACTTCCAAAAATTTTAAAAAAATTTTATTCAACTTTATTAATTGCGTCTTTAAGAAAATAGATATGTTGATTTTTCTAAGTTAATCTTAGTTGGAGACACTTGTTTTTCTAAGTCTTTAGAGAAATTTTCAAATGGTTTTTCAATTTCCATGGTCTCTTTTTCAACCTCAATCTCATTGAAAACTACATCCTCAAACTCTCTTCCACACCTTAATTGGACAACTTTTACATGCTCACTATTCTGATCCTTAAAGTTAATCTCATTATTGCTAGGAAGAGTTCCTTAGGGTCGATTGCTAAGGGAGTTAGCAATCTATCCCATTTGGTTCTCTATGGTCCTTATAGCTACACCTTGACTTTGTAGTACATTCCCCATATGTAATACAACCTCCTCGCAAGACAATCTCTCCTTAAATTGTGGATTAGAGTTAAATGCTATAGGATAAGAAGGACTATAATTGGTACTACCCTAGTTATTTCAATTTTCTAAATTTCACTAAGTATTTTTCCATTGTTGGTTTCCCTCACCAAAATCATTATTCCAGTTAAATTAGGATGCTTTTTCTATCCTGGGTTATAGAAATTAGAATAAGGCTTATTAGGTCTATTTTTAATTACATTTAAGGTCTCAAATGATGAAATACTAGCATAAACCATTTCTCCAAATGATTTTTCCTCAATTACTGGAGGTACTTGAGGTTGGTTCATTCTAAATTAATTTAGCTTCCTTGATATTGTTGATATCTAAGAGGTTAGAATTGACAACACATCTGTATCAGACACACTAGCTACATTCCTAAGGTTTATTCTTTCAGAAGAGCATTATAAATTTTTTGTGGCTTTCTCCTGAATCAATGAATAAGCCTCATTAAAAGGCTTGGACATGAGTAAAACAACTTCGGTAAGATCAAACTAAGGGATCCTACTAAACCATTGCAAAAGTTCGGATAATTAACCAATCAGCTAGTGCATGATGTTGAAACTTCCTAAAATTTTCTTTAAATATTTCTCAAGCCTCATAAATCAACTCACCTTTGAACTGGTAAAATGAAGTAACATCATTCTTAAATTTAATAGTTTTTTAAGGTGGAAAATATTTAGCTAGGAATTTTTGGGCTAAGTCACTCTAAATTTTAATTGATCTAGGTGCTAATGAGTTCAACCACATTTTAGCCATATCCCTCAAGAGAAAGGGAAAATGCCCGAATCTAACAGCATCATTTGACACACCATTATAATAAAATGTAGCTCAAAGTTCTAGGAAACTTGTTAAGTGTACATTTAGATCCTCAGATGAAGTTCCCCTAAATTAGTTATTCTGCACCAATTGAAAAATAGTAGGCTTCAATTAAAATATGTTAGCTTCTACATTAGGACTTTAAATTCTTAAGTGAAATTCATCTGTCATAACATTAGCTTAATCCTTTAAAGGTCTATGAGCATTATGATGATCATTAATTGGTATTTTGTTATTTAAATTGTTTTGTTGAATGCCTGCCACATCATTTACGAGTTAGTTAAGTCTTTCTACTTTCTAATTTTCCTAATAGTTCCCTCTCGCTCTGAATCATAAGTTACAACTTCTACATGTCCTGAACTATGCTTTCACTGACTAATGACTAACTAGTAAGGTTATCACGAACACACTAAACAAACACTAAAAAATAACTTTTTCCTTCTTCCTTTTTCTTTTTTTCAAACAAACAAACACTTACACAATAAAACCATAATTCAAATTTCCAAATATAATTCTAATTAATTAAACTAAAATTCTCTTAAGTTAACTTATTTGTAACTCTCTTCGGCAATGGCTCCAAAAACTTGATACCCTTTTTGTTCTGGTGCACTTGCACTTTGGGGTTTTCATACAAGAATATGTGTTGTATCAGTAATATTATATTTTTGATTCTGGACAATCAATCCCATAGGGAGTGAGGGGTTAATGTCTTAGGACAAGTTCTAGTCTTTGAAAACTAGTTATTATCTTGTAACATAGATTAGGTTGAAGATCTACAAACAAATACTGCAGAGTTACGATCAANAGTGCTGGTTCAATCCATTTTCTGGCATAGTCCAATGATATAAAAATATATAAATATCCTAATAAGAGTATCAAGATACCCATAAAATCTGAACCTTACACATCAAATATCTCAATCTCTAAAGTCAAATTTAGGGGCATTTCATACCGCTTAGAATTATTGTCTGCTCTCTGACATCTATCACAAGTTGTAATATATAAATTCTTATCTCTAAATAGCATAGGCTAATAAAATTGAGATTGTCTTATAAGACGTTCTATCAACTCCAAAATGTCCCTCAAATTAATAATCATAACATTTCTTATTAATTTACAGGGTTTCTTCTGAGGATACACATTTTTTAATTACTTGATCCTTACACTTTCTACAATGATATGGGTTATCCTAAAAGTAGTTTCTGGCATCATGTAGAAATTTCTTATGTTTACGGTATTTCATGTCATAAGGCATAACATCACTAACTATAAAATTCATTATATCAACAAATTATGAAATTTGTCACTATGTAATAGCAAACAGTTGCTCATCAGGAAAATTCTCATTGATTTCACCTCATAAGAATATGAATCGCCTTGTTCCAATCTTGATAAATGACCAACTATTTGATTGTCAGAACTCTACCTATCTAATACTTCAATATATAATTCCTACATCAAAAGGATCCATCTAATCAATCTTGATTGGCATCTTTTTTTAACACAAGAAATCTAATAGCAGAATGGTCAATGTAATCAATATTTTTTTCCTAATCAAATATGACATAAATTTATCAAAAGAATATAGTAAAGCCAATAACTCCTTTTCAGTAGTTGTGTAATTAATTTGAGCTTCATTAAGGGCGACATAGTATATTGTCTTATATATTTTATTGTGTCTTTATCTTAAAACTGCCACAATAGCATAGTAACTAGCATCACACATTAGCTGAAATGGTTCCCCTCAATTTGGTGAAATAATAATGGGAGTAGTGACTAATTTCTCTTTAGGAATATTGAATGCATTTAGGCATTCATAGTCAAAATTAAATAGGACATCCTTTTCTAAGAGACGAAATAGAGGTTTGGCAATTCTGAAAATTTTCTTTATATATCTCCTACAGAATCCAGCATGTACCAAAAAACTTCTAACACCCCTCACAGTTATAGGAGGAGCTAGCTTTTCAATTACTTGATTCTTCACTTGGTCTACTTCCATGCTTTTTGTAAATATATTGTCCCAATACAATTTCTCCCAAAATCATAAATTGACACTTTTTCCAATTGAGAATCAAGTGTGTTTCTTTATGGCATTTTGAACACCTTTGTTAAATGATCTAATCAAGAATAAAATGAAGATCTAAACACTAAAAAGTCATCCATAAATATTTTAAATCCTTTCTCAATCAGGTCATTAAATATAGACATCATACACTATTTAAATATAGCAGGTGCATTATACAACCTAAAAGACATTCTTTGAAAATAAAAAGTATCATAAAAACTTGTAAATGATGTCTTTTCTTGATCCTTAGAAGCTATAAGTATTTGGAGATACCAAAAAAATCCATCTAAAAAGCAAAAATATGGATGGTCAGTTAGACTATCCAACATCTGATCCAGAGAGGGTAAAGGAATGTGAACTTTCCTAGTGATGGAATTTAATTTTTGATAGTCTAAACATACTCGCCACCAAGTGATAGGTCTAGTTGGATTTAGTTCATTCTATTCATTTATAGTTATTTTCACTCCTCCTTTCTTAGGAACATAGTGAATAGGGCTAACGCAAGCACTATCTGATATAGGATAGATAATACATGCATCGAATCATTTCAATATTTCTTTTTTCAAAACTTCTTTCATAATTAGATTTAATCTCTTTTGAGGATCTGCTTGGGGTATATGATCATCTTTCATCAGGATTCTATGTGTACATGTAGAGGGACCAATCCCGGTCCATCCAAAAGCTATTTTATCATTTCACAGATTATCCATTAATTTCTCCTCGTGTAAATGAGTTAAATCTAATAATGTGATAATCGGTAATGTAGATGACTTCCCTAAGTAAGCATACTTTAAATATGTTGGAAGCACCTTCATCTGAATTTCAAGGGTTCCTCAAAATAAAGAATAAGGGGTTTACTAGTTTGTGTCGTATATAGAATCTCAAACCTTTCCTACAGAGATTTTGAATCTTTAGTAATCAATGGGTCTGATTCATCATGAAAGTTTATGTCTTCCTCTTCATCCAAATCCAGCTCTGCTGATTTAACTCCATAACTTTCTTGGAAATGGGTATTGCATAGATAATCAAATAAATTCATCCAAAAAACACACATATTTATTTCCGATGAAGGATATTTCATAGATTTTAAGACATTAAATGTAACTTCCTCATCATTTACTATCATAGTTAATTCACTTTTTGTACATCTATAATAATTTGTCTAGTGGTTAGGAAAGGTCTACCTAAAATGCTTAGAATTTTCTATATTCCTCTATTTCTAACACAATGAAATCAAAAGGAAAGATAAATTTATCCACTTTGACTAAAACATCTTCTATAACCCTCTTTGGATAAGTGATCAATTGATCACTTAGCTGAAGTAGTAGGAGACACTTCTCATAATTCTAACCTTCTAAAGATAAGCAATGGCATAAGTTTTATACTTGCTTCAAGTTTTCATAAATCTTTTCTAAAAAATCTTTCTCCTATGACATATGGAATAATAAAGCTCCAAGGATCCTTAAGTTTCTGAGCGAGTTTCTTTTGAATGATAGTGTTGCACTCTTCACTAAGTGCAACTATTTCATAATCTAAAAATTTCCACTTTTTATTAAGAATATCTTTCATGAACTTTATAATAAGTGGGTATTTTCTCCAAAGCCTCAAAAAAGGAGTATTAATAGTTAACTTCTTAAATACTTCCAAAAATTTTTAAAATTTTTTATTCAACTTTATTGTTTGCGTCTTTAAGAAAATAGAGATGTTGATTTTTCTAAGTTAATCTTAGTTGGAGACACTTGTTTTTCTAAGTCTTTAGAGAAATTTTCAAATGGTTTTTCAATTTCCATGGTCTCTTTTTCAACCTCAATCTCATTGAAAACTACATCCTCAAACTCTCTTCCACACCTTAATTGGACAACTTTTACATGCTCACTATTCTGATCCTTAAAGTTAATCTCACTATTGCTAGGAAGAGTTCCTTGGGGTCGATAGCTAAGGGAGTTAGCAATCTATCCCATTTGGTTCTCTATGGTCTTTATAGCTACACCTTGACTTCATTGTACATTTCCCATATGTAATACAACCTCCTCGCAAGACAATCTCTCCTTAAATTGTGGATTAGAGTTAAATGCTATAGGATAAGAAGGACTATAATTGGTACTACCCTAGTTATTTCAATTTTCTAAATTTCACTAAGTATTTTTCCATTGTTGGTTTCCCTCACCAAAATCATTATTCCTGTTAAATTAGGATGCTTTTTCTATCCTGGGTTATAGAAATTAGAATAAGGCTTATTAGGTATATTTTTAATTACATTTAGGTCTCAAATGATGAAATACTAGCATAAACCATTTCTCCAAACGATTTTTCCTCAATTACTGGAGGTACTTGAGGTTGGTTCATTCTAAATTAATTTAGCTTCCTTGATATTGTTGATATCTAAGAGGTTAGAATTGACAACACATCTGTATCAGACACACTAGCTACATTCCTAAGGAATTCTTTCAGAAGACCATTATAAATTTTTTGTGGCTTTCTCCTGAATCAATGAATAAGCCTCATTAAAAGGCTTGGACATGAGTAAAACAACTTCGGTAAGTTCAATGATAGAACTAAGGATCCTACTAAACCATTGCAAAAGTTCAGATAATTAACCAATTAGCTAGTGCATGATGTTGACACTTACTAAAATTTTCTTTAAATCTTTCTCAAGCCTCATAAATCAACTCACCTTTGAACTGGTAAAATGAAGTAACATCATTCCTAAATTTAATAGTTTTTTAAGGTGGAAAATATTTAGCTAGGAATTTTTTGGCTAAGTCACTCTAAATTTTAATTGATCTAGGTGCTA
Organism: Phalaenopsis hybrid cultivar; assembly: GCA_002079205.1. NCBI lineage: Eukaryota > Viridiplantae > Streptophyta > Magnoliopsida > Asparagales > Orchidaceae > Phalaenopsis > Phalaenopsis hybrid cultivar. The sequence continues at coordinate 107,213 of JXCR01144383.1, forward strand.
ATGAGTTCAACCACATTTTAGCCATATCCCTCAAGAGAAAGGGAAAAAACCCAAATCTAACAGCATCATTTGACACACCATTATAATAAAATGTAGCGCAAAGTTCTAGAGAACTTGTTAAGTGTACATTTAGATCCTCAGATGAAGTTCCCCTAAATTGGTTATTCTGCACCAATTGAAAAATAGTAGGCTTTAATTAAAATATGTTAGCTTCTACATTAGGACTTTAAATTCTTAAGTGAAATTCATCTGTCATAACATTAGCTTAATCCTTTAAAGGTCTATGAGCATTATGATGATCATTAATTGGTATTTTGTTATTTAAATTGTTTTGTTGAATGCTTGCCACATCATTTACAAGTTAGTTAAGTCTTTCTACTTTCTAATTTTCCTAATTGTTTCCTCGCGCTCTGAATAATAAGTTACAAGTTCTACATGTCCTGAACTATGCTTTCACTGACTAATGACTAACTAGTAAGGTTATCACGAACACACCAAACANAGTTAACCTCCAAGACGTAATTAACCAAGTAATATACGTCCACTTGGGAGCACTATAGACCTCAAAATAGAAAAACCACATCTGAATCTCTGGTTGTATGTAGTCTACGTAAGTATTTTTTATGGATATTGGTCTAAGGTGCTTCTGCCCGATCTTATTTAAGCGGACATACTTGATCTATCCTTGCAAGGTTTATCACTAGTAGGCCCTCCATGTTCTTTCTCTTGTTTCTCGTCTTTGTCATATGTTAGTTTTTTTTTTGTTCCTCTCTTCTCCTAATTATTCATATGATCAGGAAGAGAGATTTATTCAGAAAAGGTAAGTATACGTCAATAGAAAAATTGGAGACTTCCTTTAGAAATTAAAAAAAAATGGAAACGACCATTAAGAATTTGACAAGTGACGTATTGAGAAAAATATACATATTTTCTAGTCAAAGCTTATGTTTTTTATTCACAAGCCGAGGAGGGAGAACATGGTTCTTCTGCAGTTCAAACTTCTTTAATTGTGGGGTTTAATTAGTATCCCTAGGTTGATTCTTTCACTTGCCCCTAAATCATTCAAATTGCTTCATGTTGCTTTGATGGCCNAAAAAAATTCAAATCTAAATTATTGATCTGCATGAAAAATTAAGAACTTTTTTCAGCGTTTTCTTTTGCAAGTTCATGTGTCAGTCACATAGATCAGGCAGGGAGTTACCCTACCCTGATTCTATTGCTAGTAGTCTTTTCCCTTATGTTGGGTTTCATATATATGATATTGATGCTTACCTATGGGTGTCCTTCAATGAATTGTTAGGGCTTTGTTCCTGATTCTGAGTCCACCCCAAAACTTGAAATGCTTACACCTAGCTCTGATCTTATATATGTTCTATTTAACTTCTTTCACATGCTCATGTTTACTTGTGTTCTGTTTAACTTCCATACATTTTCATGTTATGTTTATAACCTTTTAACAGCAACATCAGAGGTGGCAGGTATGTATTGTTACTTTTCTTTTAATGCATTTTCCTTTCTATTGTACCTTACAAGATTTTTTGTTTATGCATAATTTAATATTTTTGCAAAGTCCTCTAGGGTAGAAAATAGTAGGCCACTTGTTTAGGAGGAATCCTACAGCAAGCCCCGAGACTCGACAATAATCATAAGTTCAAACATAAACCCTAAACCTAAATCATCATCTCAAGGAGTTTAAAACAAGCAGTAAGCGAATGGAGGATGACTTCAGATGATGACTGAGACTCAACAATGAAGCAAAAATACTTCACTAAAAACTTTCCTTAATTTTAAATAACATAAACGCATGGGGGTTTCGAGGTTGTTCATCTAAAATGACATAAATCCTCAAACTTCCTTTAGGCTTATGCACAATCATGTTGTGAAGTATAACTTTTAATGCTTTTAGGACTTTGACGTTGCCCGTTCAATACAATGTAAATCTTCCTATCTTAATAGGTTATTTGCATACAAATGTAAGCCCTAAATTTTAATAAAATTGTAGGAGTAAATAACAAATAACATCACTTCCAAAATGCAAAACCAAGCAATAGGATAGTTTGGGAAGTCATTGAGGTTTCCCCTCAGAATCTATGACATCCCATATCTTTTGCTCATTTTTTCTCCAAAATAATTGTTTTTATTGTACCCTTTCCACATGATTTTTCTACAATAAATCGTGAGAACTCAACTTTGAATTCTTGAAGACCAAAACCCTGATCATTATAAAGAGTTTTCTTATGTGATTTTGGTCATTTAAGATGTAATTAACAATAAGGGTTTGCCCTTATAGGGAGTTAGGAACCCAAGGAATATAACCATGGCTAGTCTTTACATTAGATAGAGGAATTTTCGTTCACAAAATTTACAGATAACAATTGTCAAGAATTTTCTAATTAAATAGCTGAGCCTTCTGACAAGTAATATGAGATCCATCTGGTCTAATTTTTCTAAATTAAAATTCTGTTTTTTAAAACCAAAATTATATCTATATTAAATTAAATTGTGAATACAATAATCGACTGCAGACTCCCTCTACCTATTAGGGACTACTCTTCCCTTTCGTTGACTACCCATAATTGAGCTTTATCACTCTTATTACCTTTCTTGGTGTCGTCCCAATGGCCTTATTGTTAATGAGATACTGCCTGTTTGAGATACGGTGACTTTTCATTTACCCTTATGACCAAGATGTGCTTTGACATATCGGGATTCATCGTCAAGAAGATTCAGTTATTTTGTAGGNGTGGTTCAATAAAACAACCATGCTTTAACTGTTTATTTCCATTTCCTTATGGACTACTTTTTCTTCAATCATTAGTTCAATTTGTATACCCTAACTGTTACACCATAGCTCTTCCAAGTCATATTGGATCACAACATGCTTTAACAAATCACTTGGCCAGAATGAAAAGTAAATTAAGCATATAAGAATATTCATCAAATTAAAGATGTAAAACCCATTCTAAAAGCATCTTAATATCCTAGACCACCCACTTTTTTATCACAAGAGAAAGGTAGAAAAGGAACTACTCACAATGCATGAAAAAAACAATTTAAGTCATCTTTTTAAACAAAGTAAATCCACTATAATTGTGTTTAGAATCAATACAAGATGAAATAGAACACAAAACTTAGCTTTTATGCTACATAAAAGATGCAAACATGTTAACAAAGGATCTCTAAATGCCTCCTCCAATCTTGAGTTCTTCCCTTACAAACACACACAAGTTTCCCACCAATTCTCAAGATAAATAAAAAGAAACTAGCCTACTATAACAAAATTCCTACTCTAAGCTTCACAAGAACTTCTCAAAAACATTTTGAAGAGTTCAACCCTTCCAAAATCACTAAATATGCTTCATGAAACCTCCTATATGCGCTAAATAACTCCCTGGATTGTGTGGTGAAAGTTGCAATAAGTGCCCCAAGCAGTTATGGCGCCTGCGCGCCATAAGGCTGCCACCTACTTGCCAAGCTCTTTGTCTGGTCGATTGGGTTTTGGTGTCTAGGCACCATAGATATGGCGCTAAGGCACTTGGAGAAGGGCCTTTGCGCCCAAAGTCTAGCGCTTAGGCGCCAGTTTCCAATTTTTCCTTCAGCTATTTTTCACCTCCGTTTTGTCCAATTTTTCTCCGCTTCATTCTAGCTTTCCTACCTTTTGTACCGACAATAAAAACATAAAAATACCCTTCTTTGAAGTGTAATTTTATCTATAAACATGTGCAACTGAAAAAAGAAATTAAGCATGTGTTAAGCCATATTAGCAAGACACGTGGAAATTGCAATTAATGGAGAGGCGCCACCCAATAGTTTGGAGACGTTGAGGATGAGTTGAACAACGCATGGTTAAGTAAGGAAATATTGGACTTTTTATTTAAATAAATCCATAAAATAAAATATAACTTCAAAAACACATATCTTGGTGTAGAAAAATCAGAAAAATAAAAGAAAAATGCCCTTGTGTTGAGTAAATATAGAAGAGTTTAATGAACCCAAAATTAAAATTAATTATTTAATAATTAATTTTAATATAATTAAAAACTTCAGAGACCATTCTAATTATAAATAATTAAATAGTAATCTCCATTGAGTGAAATTTTTAGGGCTTATTTTTCATGAGGTTGGAGATGTTCTCTGATTTTGCCAAGGTTAGAGAACACTTCTAGCACCAAAAGCCCTAATTTTCTATGGTGATTGCCTTTTATTAATTAAAATAACTATAAAAAATAAAATATAAGTCAAAAAAATATGAAATGAATTTTGGTGAGCTTAGTGAGGTCAGCGGGATTAAATAAAATTGAAAGTTAATTTTAAAATTTAAATTGGATTTTTATATTTATTTTCTTATCAAAATTAATTAAGAAATTATAAAAGTTAAAATATAATTCAAAAATTATGAAAGTGGTCATTACTGGTCCTCTAAATTTATGTAACATTATAAAGTTTTCCTAAGGACAGAAAACATGTTTTAGGGGATTAAACCAATTATTATTGGAATCACACCATTAAGGGTTTAAATAATTACAAAAACTAACTATTTAAAAAATATGACTTCACCTTTGTTATCTTATTTAGCCTATGAATAAGAGGTTAGTGAAGTTTCATGACCTTTTGAATTAAAATATAAAAATTATGAGGGTGCAAACCCAAGGGGTATAAAGGTAATTTTGGAATTTTACACTCTAGCTCTAATTTAATTAATTTTTAGGATTAATCAAAGAGAAAGGGTATTAAATTATGATAATTAGTTTACTAAAATGATTAAAACACGAGGGGTAAAGAGGATAGTAACCCATTCAAGGTCTTTCTCTAAAAAATTGTAAAATTATAAATCTTTAAATTATTAGGTATAAGAAGATATAAGAAGTTGGTTAATAAAATGATGAGGGGAGTGGATTGGGAGCCTCACAGTGCATTAATTTAGAATCCTTGATCAATGGTTAAGTAAATCTCAATCCTTTTAAAAGAGATCAAAAACAACTTATAAAACTTTTCAAAATTATAAGTTAACCCTTAAGTCTCAAGAGCTTGATGGTGAATTAGGTTTAACCTACCATTATTTGAGGAGTGGTTAAAAGAAGAAAGCATGAGTAATGAAACATTTTAAAATAATACAAGCTCAGACCCAATTGAGGGGCATGGGTGTAAATTACCAAAATGCTTATAGATGTAGCTTTCAGGCTTTTTCATATGGCCCTAACTACAATATTAAGAACTGACCAATGTTGTTACTCATGGGCTAATTGAGACATAAAATACTAAGCACAATTTGAAATGTGAAATAATCCTTAATGCAAGTGAGCTGATTAATTCAACATTTTAGCAAGGTCAAATGTACTTGAAATAGTCCAGAAAACTCTAAAGCTATTCAGAGTCACTCCCTGAAAAACTTTGTAAGATTTTGGAAATTTTATAGAACATTTGTGCTTACCATGATTTGTTGCAGAAAATCATCCTCAAAATATAATAGCACCATAAACAAAAGATATAATGAAATTTATAAGNATGGTTTAATAAAACAACCATGCTTTAACTTTCTATTTCCATTTCCTTATGGACTACTTTTTATTCAATCATTAGTTCAATTTGTGGACCCTAACTGTTACACCATAGCTCTTTCGAGTCATATTGGATCACAACATGCTTTAACAAATCACTTGGCCAGAATGAAATGTAAATTAGGCATATAAGAATATTCATCAAATTAAAGATGAAAAACCCATTCTAAAAGCATCTTAATATCCTAGACCACCCACTTTTTTATCACAAGAGAAAGGTAGAAAAGGAACTACTCACAATGCATGAAAAAAACAATTTAAGTCGTCTTTTTAAACAAAGCAAATCCACTATAATTGTGTTTAGAATCAATACAGGATGAAATAGAGCACAAAACTTAGCATTTATCCTACATAAAAGATGCAAACATGTTAACAAAGGATCTCTAAATGCCTCCTCCAATGTTGAGTTCTTCCCTTACAAACACACACAAGTTTCCCACCAATTCTCAAGACAAATAAAAAGAAACTAGCCTACTATAACAAAATTCCTACTCTAAGCTTCACAAGAACTTCTCAAAAACATTTTGAAGAGTTCAACCCTTCCAAAATCACTAAATATGCTTCATGAAACCTCCTATATGCGCTAAATAACTCCCTGGATTGTGTGGTGAAAGTTGCAGTAACTGCCCCAAGCAGTTATGGCGCCTGCGCGCCACAAGGCTGCCACCTACTTGCCAAGCTCTTTGTCTGGTCGATTGGATTTTGGTGTCTAGGCACCATAGATATGGCGCTAAGGCGCTTGGAGAAGTGTCTTTGCGCCCAAAGTCTAGCGCTTAGGCGCCAGTTTCCAATTTTGCCTTCAGCTATTTTTCACCTCCGTTTCGTCCAATTTTTCTCCGCTTCATTCTAGTTTTCCTACCTTTTTACCGACAATAAAAATATAAAAATACCCTTTTTTGAAGTTTAATTTTATCTATAAACATGTGCAACTGAAAAAAGAAATTAAGCATGTGTTAAGCCATATTAGCAAAACACGTGGAAATTGCAATTAATGGAGGCGCCACCCAATAGTTTAAAGACGTTGAAGATGAGTTGAACGACGGATGGTTAAGTAAGAAAATATTGGATTTTTTATTTAAATAAATCCATAAAATAAAATATAACTTCAAAAACATCATATCTTGGTGTAGAAAAATCAGAAAAATAAAAGAAAAATGCCCTTGTGTTGAGTAAATATAGAAGAGTTTAATGAACCCAAAATTAAAATTAATTATTTAATAATTAATTTTAATATAATTAAAAACTTCAGAGACCATTCTAATTATAAATAATTAAATAGTAATCTCCATTGAGTGAAATTTTTAGGGCTTATTTTTTATGAGGTTAGAGATGTTCTCTGATTTTGCTAAGGTTAGAGAACACTTCTAGCACCAAAAGCCCTAATTTTTTATGGTGATTGCCTTTTATTAATTAAAATAACTATAAAAAATAAAATATAAGTCAAAAAAATATGAAATGAATTTTGGTGAGCTTAGCGAGGTCAGGGGAATTAAATAAAAATGAAAGTTGATTTTAAAATTTAAATTGGATTTTTATATTTATTTTCTTATCAAAATTAATTAAGAAATTATAAAAGTTAAAATATAACTCAAAAATTATGAAAATGGTCATAACTGGTCCTCTAAATTTATGTAACATTATAAGGTTTTCCTAAGGACAAAGGACATGTTTTAGGGGATTAAACCAATTATTATTGGAAATACACCATTAAGGGTTTAAATAATTACAAAAACTAACTATTTGAAAAATATGACTTCACCTTTGTTATCTTATTTAGCCTATGAGTAAGAGGTTAGTGAAGTTTCATGACCTCTTGAATTAAAATATAAGAATTATGAGGGTGCAAACCCAAGGGGTATAAAGGTAATTTTGGAATTTTACACTTTAGCTCTAATTTAATTAATTTTTAGGATTAATCAAAGAGAAAGGGTATTAAATTATGATAATTAGTTTACTAAAATGATTAAAACACGAGGGGTAAAGAGGATAGTAACCCATTCAAGGTCTTTCTCTAAAAAATTGTAAAATTATAAATCTTTAAATTATTAGGTATAAGAAGATATAAGAAGTTGGTTAATAAAATGATGAGGGGAGTGGATTGGGAGCCTCACAGTGCATTAATTTAGAATCCTTGATCAATGGTTAAGTAAATCTCAATCCTTTTAAAAGAGATCAAAAACAACTTATAAAACTTTTCAAAATTATAAGTTAACCCTTAAGTCTCAAGAGCTTGATGGTGAATTAGGTTTAACCTACCATTATTTGAGGAGTGGTTAAAAGAAGAAAGCATGAGTAATGAAACATTTTAAAATAATACAAGCTCAGACCCAATTGAGGGGCATGGGTGTAAATTACCAAAATGCTTATAGATGTAGCTTTCAGGCTTTTTCATATGGCCCTAACTACAATATTAAGAACTGACCAATGTCGTTACTCATGGGTTAATTGAGACATAAAATACTAAGCACAATTTGAAATGTGAAATAATCCTTAATGCAAGTGAGCTGATTAATTCAACATTTTAGCAAGGTCAAATGTACTTGAAATAGTCCAGAAAACTCTAAAGCTATTCAGAGTCACTCCCTGAAAAACTTTGTAACATTTTAAAAATTTTATAGAAAATTTGTGCTTACGATGATTTGTTGCAGAAAATCATCCTCAAAATATAATAGCACCATAAACAAAAGATATAATGAAATTTATAAGGACCTACCAAGATATGATTTGGACTTTTCAACCTATAACGCACTAATGAGAACTATCCCACTACAACTTAACTTACATTAATACCCAATGCTCAGGGCTATGGGCCTTTGGTATAATGCTCAACAATTGGGGATATTTAAAATTTTGCCACATGTGGATCATCGGGTTGGTGTAAGCTGGAGATTTTTTTGGCACACACAATGATGAAAAATGCATCTAAGTACAGTGAAATAGTCCTCTATCTCCTAATACAGAGGACCTTGTGAAGGTAAATGATTGATACTACTATTCGATAACATTTGGTAAAAAGTTGTCCTAACTCTTATGGGTTGCTGGTAGATCTAGCCCAACGGTGTGNTGTAGGACAGTGAAATAGTCCTCTATCTCCTAATCCAGTGGACCTTGTGAAGGTAAATGATTGATACTGCTATTCGATAACATTTGGTAAAAAGTTGTCCTAACTCTTATGGGTTGCTGGTAGATCTAGCCCAACGGTGCGACTGACTCATGAAATGCTTGATTTGTAAAAATATTTATAGTATATATTCTTTCGGATGAAACCCCTATTTTTCCTACTAAAAAAATATAAATCTAAATTATTGATCTGAATGAAAAATTAAGAATTTTTTTCAGCGTTTTCTTTTGCAAGTTCATGTGTCAGTCACATAGATCAGGCAGGGAGTTAGCCTACCCTGATTCTATTGCTAGTAGTCTTTTACCCTATGTTGGGTTTCATATATATGATATTGATGCTTACCTACGGGTGTCCTTCAATGAATTGTTAGGGCTTTGTTCCTGATTCTGAGTCCACCCCAAAAGTTGAAATGCTTACACCTAGCTCTGATCTTATATATGTTCTATTTAACTTCTTTCACATGCTCATGTTTGCTTGTGTTCTGTTTAACTTCCATACATTTTCACGTTATGTTTATAACCTTTTAACAGAAACATCAGAGGTGGCAGGTATGAATTGTTACTTTTCTTTTAATGCATTTTCCTTTCTATTGTACCTTATAAGATGTTTTGTTTATGCATAATTTAATATTTTTGCAAAGTCCTCTAGGGTAGAAAATTGTAGGCCACTTGTTTAGGAGGAACCCTACAGCAACCCCCGAGACTCGACAATAATAATAAGTTCAAACATAAACCCTAAACCTAAATCATCACCTCAAGGAGTTTAAAACAAGCAGTAAGCGAATGGAGGATGACTTCAGATGATGACTGAGACTCAACAATGAAGCAAAAATACTTCACTAAAAACTTAACTTAATTTTAAATAACATAAAAGCATAGGGGTTTCGAGGTTGTTCATCTAAAATGACATAAATCCTCAAACTTTCTTTAGGCTTATGCACAATCATGTTGTGAAGTATAACTTTTATTGCTTTTAGGACTCTAAGGTTGCCCGTTCAATACAATGTAAATCCTCCTATCTTAATAGGTTATTTGCATACAAATGTAAGCCCTAAATTTTAATAATATTGTAGGAGTAAATAACAAATAACATCACTTCCAAAATGCAAAACCAAGCAATAGGATAGTTTGGGAAGTCATTGAGGTTTCCCCTCAGAATCTATGACATCCCATATCTTTTGCTCTTTTTTTCTCCAAAATAAATTTTTCTATTGTACCCTTTCCACATGATTTTTCTACAATAAATCGTGACAACTCAACTTTGAATTCTTGAAGACCAAACCCCTGATCATAATAAAGAGTTTTCTTATGTGATTTTTGTCATTTAAGATGTAATTAACAATAAGGGCTTGCCCTTATAGGGAGTTAGGAACCCAAGTAATATAACCATGGCTAGTCTTTACATTAAATAGAGGAATTTTCGTTCACAAAATTTACAGAATAACAATTGTCAAGAATTTTTTAATTAAATAGCTGAGCCTTCTGACAAGTAATATGAGATCCATCTGGTCTAATTTTTCTAAATTAAATTTAAAAAAAAAAACCAAAATTATATCTACATTAAATTAAATTGTGAATACAATAATCGACTCCAGACTCCCTCTACCTATTAGGGAATACTCTTCCCTTTTGTTGACTACCCCCAATTGACTTTCTTGGTGTCATCCCAATGGCCTTATTGTTAATGAGCTACTGCCTGTTTGAGATACGGTGACTTTTCCTTTACCCTTATGACCAAGATGTGCTTTGACATATCGGGATTCATCGTCAAGAAGATTCAGTTATTTTGTAGGCTCCATATGCTGATGAGTCTAATATCCATGTAGGTACTATGAGAGACTTACTCTTCGCTCTATGGCTTTGTGGGAGCTTAGAAAGTGTTGGAGCATTACCTTACGAGACAATCATCCTGTGATAGCCTGGGTTGGTCATCACTATTAATGTAAGCAAAATTCCTTTCGATCAAGTGTATTCTTGGTTAACCCCCAAGATGTAATTAACCAAGTAATATACGTCCACTTGGGAGAACTATAGGTCCCAGAATAGAAAAAGCACATCTGAATCTCTGGTTGTATGTAGTCTACGTAAGTATTCTTTTATGGATATTGGTCTAAGGTGCTTCTGCCCGATCTTATTTAAGCGGACATACTTGATCTATCCTTGCAAGGTTTATCACTAGTAGGCCCTCCATGTTCTTTCTCTTGTTTCTCGTCTTTGTCATATGTTAGTTTTTTTTTGTTCCTCTCTTCTCCTAATTATTCATATGATCAGGAAGAGAGATTTATTCATAAAAGGTAAGTATACGTTAATAGAAAAATTGGAGACTTCCTTTAGAAATTAAAAAAAATGGAAACGACCATTAAGAATTTGACAAGTGACGTATTGAGCAAAATATACATCTTTTCTAGTCAAAGCTTATGTTTTTGATTCACAAGCCGAGGAGGGAGAACATGGTTCCTCTGCAGTTGAAACTTCTTTCATTGTGGGGTTTGATTAGTATCCCTAGGTTGATTCTTTCACTTGCCCCTAAATCATTCAAATTGCTTCATGTTGCTTTGATGGCCTCATTTCTAGTGATTTATTCCTTGATATGGTGAACTAGTAGAGTGTAAGAGTGGATTATTTCCCATATCAACTATAAGTAGAAAGGTCTTGGGCGAAGCCTTCAAAGTAAGACTCACATCAGTAATGTGGGATTCTATCTTAAAATTTGAGAAGCTTCATTCAAAAATTATAGGATGTATTCCTTAAATTCTCTCTCATTCTAATGAATCTCTAAAAGATGTGACCAATCTTTGATAATCTTTCTATTCTCTATAAACTGCTCAATAAATAGTTTGTCGACCTAATTGAAAGTGTGAATAGTCCCTTCTAAGAGACAATAGAGCCAAGTGTAAGCCTGACTCTTGACATCGGCGGAAATATTTGACAAAAAAGTACTTTAAAAGTACATTGGATGTGCATTATTGTTTGATAATGTTCAACATGTTCAAAAGGATCATTTATTCCTTTATAAGAGTAAATGTTTGGGGGCTTCAAGCCGACTGCGATGAGGTGTCAGAGAACTGCCTCTGCGAAGGTTGAAGATTCTTAAAATTATGACAAGTAGTAAAATGACTCGTATCGCCCAAAGGGAACTCTTCTCGAACCAGAACTCATAGCTTGTCGTGGATTACACTATTATGGGAAGCTATAAGATGCAGTTAGGTCAGGCTTTCTGCAAGCATCGTAAAGGGTTGCCAGTTGGTTAGCTATATCAGTTAGATAAGTCAGACGAATAATATTGAGGTGACCAGCATATATGCCTAGTGGAGGAAGAGTCTTATTGTGAGTAAGTTCAAGTGGGGCATTTTCTATTTGTTGTTTTCTTTGTACCAAGTATGCCCAACTGGTTATACAGTCAACGGCTACCAAGCCTCACATAGGAGTTGAAGAATCTCAATCTAAGACTCCACTATCATGCACACTCTATCATCCAAAGAGTGGTTGATGCACCTTCACTAGTAGAATAACAACTTCCAAAATGGAAAACGGCGGAGGCTTGATGTCCTTATCTTTGTGACTATCCTCTAGAATGTTAGGTGTTGGAATAGAATGGTATTTTTTTTACTAATATTATGTGTGGTGGTTGTCTAACAAGTCATGCTAGTACTTCAATTATTGGATCGCCTTTCCGACGGATGGTGTCAAAGGGTTGCATGTCAAAAGATTCATAGCTATAGAGTAAATATTTAGCATCTTAGTGTTGCAAAAAAAATCCAACAGACACACACACATGCGCACGAATAATAATAGGTAGAGACACCATAAATTTTAAGTGAAAAACCAAAAATGGAAAAACAATGTGGGTGTCTAGCCCAAATGTAATGATCCAGTATAAGCTTGTGAGTACAACAAAGTGTTATAATGTCTCTCGAGGTTCAATGTCCATATGCAGAAGGGTTCATTGAAATATGTTTAGGAGTTGTTGCTACTTGCAGTTATTTTTGAAACTGTTGTACATTACCTTGAAAGTACATAATTGCACAATACTCATGAGGTTGGCTGCTCTATAAGGTGCTTTGTTACTATACAATGTACATCATTAATCTACATGGTACTTCTTTACTTCCAATAGATGTTAATTTACATGGTGATTTGCAACTCCATAACGTATGTCTTTACTGCTCAATGTCCATCAATGGAGATGAGTAAGGGGTGGTTGGCATGGTCGACAGTGGCTAGCAAGCAGTGGTTGACAGTGGTCGGCAGCTATGAAAGTGAACACCAATCTTTAGTGCAAAATAGCTCTGAAAATTTGCTCCTTCTCCTCCTCATTCGGTTCAAGGTCTAACTTTTCCTCCCTCTTTCATAAAGATAGTAGGGTTTTATTTATAGAGTTTGAGAGTGTCATCTCATGTAAATAAGATATAAATCCAGACCACTCGATCAAATGACCTAGAATAATTCCCTTGATCACATATCAATTGATATGGGGCTTATTGGATGCGTATCACTCATATACTTAATTTCACTATGAGGTTGTCAGATTTGGAATCCATTTGATCCTCCAACTAACAATCCAAAGTATTCAAAATTGGTTTAATGACTTTATCTAGACTTCTGTTGACTTAGATTTGGTCAATTTTTATGACATTGTGTTTGTCTCGTCGATCTGGTCTGTTTGATTGCTAGATTACTAAAGTTAGAGTTAATGATAACTTCCAATTTGAGTTTGAGCATTTTTTTGCCCCAAAAAAATGCCTCAAGATTCGGGCTAAATGTCTTGAGATTCATGTTGAATGATGAATAAAAAATTATGCTTAATGGAGAGAAATTGACTTTTCAAGCTGAATGATTAAGTTAACTCAACTATTTTGGCATATAGATTATTTAACCAAATAGATCACCGCATAAACATGAAGTCAGAGATATCAAGAATAAAGTAAGTGAAGCAAGATGAACACAATTTATATTTACATGATTTGACTCACCGTATGGCTAATGCACGTCCATTTTTATTCCCAAACTTAAACAAAATTCCTCTATTCATGTGTAATTATAAGCTTAAATATTCATTTCTAGTAGGTATAGAAACTCATAAATTTCCCCCTTCTTCAAGGAAGACTGTACCATCTCCTAAGAAAATGCTTGATAAATACTAGAGAAAGACTTTCCAAAGTACTCCAAGACATTCATGACTAAGATTATCATGAATTTTATAAGAAACTTGTATAATCTAGATGAAGTATGATTGCAAATTATACATACAACAACAACAACAACATCATCAAACCTTTATGCCTATACACTCATGGGATCTAGATAAGGATGAAGACTTAGTTACTTGAGAAGACGTAAATTTACGCCCTAAATATTCTTTCTTATTATATTATGATCTTCAAATTATTATAGTTTGATGGGTATATATGAAGTTCATTAAGACTTTGTAAGCTTTTGAAGCACCAATTTCTTAGTGATAAAGTCTAGTTGCAATCAATTTCTTAATTGATTTAATCTAGTCGTTTCACCAAGAAGTAAAGCAAGTCATAATTGATATTTCAAAATTATTTAATAAATTAAATTTTTATAAAAAAATATATCATATTAGATAGAAATTTGTATTTAAAAAACTTATAAGAACACAAATTAATATATTAAATTTAAATTTTGAAAGCTTGGAAACTATGATAAGTTGATGGAATTTGACATACCAGTATGGGTGTAAACGAATCGAACACGAAATCATTGTCCGAAATTACAGAGTTTGTGTTCGTGTTCGGTTTGAAATTTAATTTATTTGAAATAAGCTCGTGTTCGAAATTATTCGTGAAATCATTGTTCGTGTTCGCTTCCTAACGAACGAGCTGTTCGCGAACAACGAGCCAGTTTGACATTCATAATATTAATATATATAACTTATATCATATAAATATATAATATCTATATTAGTATATTACTAATATAGTATATTAACATATTATTATTATGATTAATTTATTATATATTATAATTTATAAATTTAATTTTTTAAAATATCATAAATTTTTTATATATAATTATTTTAAATTATTTGATATTTCAAACAATAACGATTTGAACACGAACGAACGCATCACTATTGGTGTTTGGTTCGTTTAACCAACAAAACGAAAACAATTTGTTTACGTTCGTCTCGTTTACTTATCGAACGAATCGAACACGAACTCATTGACGAAACGAACACGAACTGTTCGTAAACAACGAGCTTTTTTGACAGCCCTACATACGAGACAAGCAAATAAGACACTTAAATACTAAGAGAAAAGTAAATCTTACCTCCATATACCAAAAAAATAAAAACTAGATACCACTAATGATAATCGAATTTTAACAACAAATTTGAATAATCTTAATTCTCTATTATAATAGAAACTTAATATTGATTAAATATGATTCCAATGGTAGAAAATGAAAATATGAATTAATCATGTATTATTTTAAATAAATATTTTATTTAAATAATCATGATAAAAATGGGTGTTATAATGAATGTAAAGTACTTTCGATCTACCATTTAAAAGATTTGTGAAGAAAATAAATATAATGTTATACTAAATATTATAAACTTTATCATTGAGCCAGGAAAAAGAAGGCCAATCTTAACTGCAACTGTTCTACTTTTTATCAAGATTTCAGCTAATAATACATCCGGCACGTATGTACAGAGAAATCACATGCTTTTGTTCTAACCTGTACAAGATATTTCTTCATGGAAATTAAGCTCCACAACCAAGCATATCACTTATATTCTATTTTATTCAATTTAGCATATATTCCTTGTTTTATTCTGTAATCTGAACAACAAAAATGATGATATATTATGTAGAATGTAAATTTAAGCAATAAAATATATTAAACTCTATTGTTGTTTCTGTATAGATTGATGAATTGCTCCATAAAAGTAAGAGCTGCTGAATCGACTAGTGTTGTAGTTGGATGAATCTGACTTGAATCCAAACATGATTCAATGCTTTGCTAATAATAACTGGGATGGAGTTATCATATACTTTATTGTACATATTTAGGCTAACAATCTCTTGTAATGTGTTCTATTATCCATATATTGCTTATTATGTTGCCACCATTGTGGTGGTTGAGACCTCAAATCAACCTGTGGATAAACATGAGATCTTAGGAAGTGCTGAGGGGACATTTTCAAGTTTCTTTAGGATATCTTTTTGAGGGTACCCCACCCTTTCTCTTTACTAAATGTTCTCTTTTTCGGATCTCATTCTTTCTTTCTCTCCTGGAGCTCGTGCTAGTTGTGAGATATTTAATGGATTTTTCCGTCCGTGTCTTCAACCTTTTCCACCATCTGTCCTTTTTTCCGTGCTAGTAAAATTTAATCATAGCTTATGAACAAATCTAGTTCAGATACTACAAATATATTCATAATGGTAAACTAAACTTACAAAGATAAATTTTCTTATACATAAAGCTTTTCTCCAAGGAAGAAAAATTTAGAATTTTATTAAGGAAAAAAACATATCAGTTGTGATGATACACAATTATGGTGAGAATGGCTTAACATAAAAGATACCTACAATGTCAATCAACATGACTCCAATAGTGTTAAGTGGGTAAGCCTATTGTGGTGCCTTTCTTAGCTCCTACTTCTAGCATGTACATGGTATCAATCTTTAGCTCAAATTCCACTTGCTTTTCACTTTAGGAATTCTAAAGTACATCAACACTTGCGGTCCATAAACAAAAATTACAAGTAGTTGTTTGTTTTAATCAACCTTTTAGAACAAAATAAAAGGCTTTGAGAACCTTGTGCTATCTTTTTTATGTAAATTTCAATTTACATTTAATGAAAGAGGTTGAAAAGTTGAATAAAGTTTGGGAATAAACTTGGAGGTGAGTAGGGTGTTAATGAAATTGTTAAATCTGATAATTGTAAAATAAGAATTGTGTCTATTAGAAAGATTAATATTAGGTAATTTAATTTGATTAATTTTATGATCTTTCTTATATTTGAAATATTCCTAATTTGTATGACTTAATCATCTCTTATTTATAAGAGTCATTATGAAAGTTTTCAGAANAATAATTGTAAAATAGGAATTGTGTCTATTAGAAAGATTAATATTAGGTAATTTAATTTGATTAATTTTATGATCTTTTTTAAATTTGAAATATTCCTAATTTGTATGACTTAATCATCTCTTATTTATAAGAGTCATTATGAAAGTTTTCAGAATAACCTTGGAGGTGAGTAGGGATGTAAGAAATTGACCTCACAAGCCAACTCGATTTAAACTCTACTGAAAAAAAAAAATTTGATTTTGGGTTGACCTGATTAATTATTCAAGATAGGTTTGGGTTCAAAATCCGACAAGTTTATTTTCTTCAGGTTGGGTTCAAGTTAACTTGTCAACTAGAAAATGACCAACATTTGGCCTGCCAACCCGAATTGGACTTAAAATTCAACAAATATTGATCCAAATAACTATTATGCATATCTTAAATGGGTTTTGCATGTTGTGTTTAGGTTAGACTTTCTGAGTCAATTAATATTTGGGTCACATTTGGATCGAGTACTGCTGATTTGAGTCAATCTCTTGTGAGACCTAAACTTGACCTATGAACCCATTTGACACCCCTAAAAATGATGTGGCCAATCTTCAAACTTCATAGTAGCCCTACTTTATTTTTCAAACAACGTAGAGGGTGAAGTTATAATGTTTCCAAAAGGGTAGAAGTTTCAAATTTTAGAATTTTTTTAATTTACTGATTGCACTTAACTTCATCAATTTAGAATATATTCCTTCCTTTTGCTTTTTGTAGCTAGTAGTGTATGTTGGCATGCTTTGAGTTTCAATGGGATTTATTCACGCACACATTATATAAATTATCAACAAATTTTTAGACATTTTTTAATTTATCAAGGAATCAGGATTGTCTGTAAGGACTTCGGAGCTATTGGCTGCAGATAATAAAAATGTAAAGTGTATGCACAAATATGATTATATATCTAAAATATAGGTTCTTTATAGTATTCTGAAACAATAGAAATTAATAAGCTGAACTAAGCCCACATACAAAGGTGGTTGAAATGAATCCATTTGTCGAAGCGAGTGAATCTCATTTCTTTTGTGAAGGTGATGTAGTTCAAGTAGAAGGGACAGCTACTATAGATGATTATAATTACTAGCAAAGATGCAGGTCTATTTTTTATAAGCGTATATTTTCTTTTTTTTTTTTCTTATTAGTATAAAAGGTTTCTTATTAGTATAAAAAGGAAGACAAGATTAGTGGAAAAGGGAGAGCTTGGATCTTTTCTTGTAAATCTCTCTCTCTCTCTCTCTCTCTCTCTCTCTCTCTCTCTCTCTGTGAAAGCANGAACAATAATGATTTGAACACGAACGAACACATCATTATTGGTGTTTGGTTCGTTTAACCAACTAAACGAAAATAATTTGTTCACGTTCGTCTCATTTACTCATCGAACGAATCGAACACGAACTCATTGACGAAACGAACACGAACTGTTCGTGAACAACGAGCTTTTTTGACAGCCCTACATACGAGACATAAGCAAATAAGACACTTAAATACTAAGAGAACAGTAAATCTTACCTCCATATACCAAAAAAATAAAAACTAGATATCACTAATGATAATCGAATTTTAACAACAAATTTGAAAAGTCTTAATTCTCTATTATAATAGAAACTTAATATTGATTAAATATGATACCAATGGTAGAAAATGAAAATATGAAATAATCATGTATAATTTTAAATAAATATTTAATTTAAATAATCATGATAAAAATGGGTGTTATAATGAATGTAAAGTACTTTCGATCTGCCATTTAAAAGATTTGTGAAGAAAATAAATATAATGTTACACTAAATATTATAAACTTTATCATTGAGCCAGGAAAAAGAAAGCTAATTTAACTGCAACTGTTCTACTTTTTATCAAGATTTCAGCTAATAATACATCCAGTACGTATGTACAGAGGAATCACATGCTTTTGTTCTAACCTGTACAAGACATTTCTTCATGGAAATTAAGCTCCACAACCAAGCATATCACTTATATTCTATTTTATTCAATTTAGCATATATTCCTTGTTTTATTCTGTAATCTGAACAACAAAAATGATGATATATTAAGTAGAATGTAAATTTAAGCAATAAAATATATTAAACTCTATTGTTGTTTCTGTATAGATTGATGAATTGCTCCATAAAAGTAAGAGCTGCTGAATTGACTAGTGTTGCAGTTGGATGAATCTGACTTGAATCCAAACATGATTCAATGCTTTGCTAATAATAACTGGGATGGAGTTATCATATACTTTATTGTACATATTTAGGCTAACAATCTCTTGTAATGTGTTCTATTATCCATATGTTGCTTATTATGTTGCCACCATTGTGGTGGTTGAGACCTCAAATCAACCTGTGGATAAACATGAGATCTTAGGAAGTGCTGAGGGGACATTTTCAAGTTTCTTTAGGATATCTTTTTGAGGGTACCCCACCCTTTCTCTTTACTAAATGTTCTCTTTTTCGGATCTCATTCTTTCTTTCTCTCCTGGAGCTCGTGCTAGTTGTGAGATATTTAATGGATTTTTCCGTCCGTGTCTTCAACCTTTTCCACCATCTGTCCTTTTTTCCGTGCTAGTAAAATTTAATCATAGCTTATGAACAAATCTAGTTCAGATACTACAAATATATTCATAATGGTAAACTAAACTTACAAAGATAAATTTTCTTATACATAAAGCTTTTCTCCAAGGAAGAAAAATTTAGAATTTTATTAAGGAAAAAAACATATCAGTTGTGATGATACACAATTATGGTGAGAATGGCTTAACATAAAAGATACCTACAATGTCAATCAACATGACTCCAATAGTGTTAAGTGGGTAAGCCTATTGTGGTGCCTTTCTTAGCTCCTACTTCTAGCATGTACATGGTATCAATCTTTAGCTCAAATTCCACTTGCTTTTCACTTTAGGAATTCTAAAGTACATCAACACTTGCGGTCCATAAACAAAAATTACAAGTAGTTGTTTGTTTTAATCAACCTTTTAGAACAAAATAAAAGGCTTTGAGAACCTTGTGCTATCTTTTTTATGTAAATTTCAATTTACATTTAATGAAAGGAGGTTGAAAAGTTGAATAAAGTTTGGGAATAAACTTGGAGGTGAGTAGGGTGTTAATGAAATTGTTAAATCTAATAATTGTAAAATAGGAATTGTGTCTATTAGAAAGATTAATATTAGGTAATTTAATTTGATTAATTTTATGATCTTTTTTAAATTTGAAATATTCCTAATTTGTATGACTTAATCATCTCTTATTTATAAGAGTCATTATGAAAGTTTTCAGAATAACCTTGGAGGTGAGTAGGGATGTAAGAAATTGACCTCACAAGCCAACTCGATTTAAACTCTACTGAAAAAAAAAAATTTGATTTTGGGTTGACCTGATTAATTATTCAAGATAGGTTTGGGTTCAAAATCCGACAAGTTTATTTTCTTCAGGTTGGGTTCAAGTTAACTTGTCAACTAGAAAATGACCAGCATTTGGCCTGCCAACCCGAATTGGACTTAAAATTCAACAAATATTGATCCAAATAACTATTATGCATATCTTAAATGGGTTTTGCATGTTGTGCTTAGGTTAGACTTTCTGAGTCAATTAATATTTGGGTCACATTTGGATCGAGTACTGCTGATTTGAGTCAATCTCTTGTGAGACCTAAACTTGACCTATGAACCCATTTGACACCCCTAAAAATGATGTGGCCAATCTTCAAACTTCATAGTAGCCCTACTTTATTTTTCAAACAACGTAGAGGGTGAAGTTATAATGTTTCCAAAAGGGTAGAAGTTTCAAATTTTAGAATTTTTTTAATTTACTGATTGCACTTAACTTCATCAATTTAGAATATATTCCTTCCTTTTGCTTTTTGTAGCTAGTAGTGTATGTTGGCATGCTTTGAGTTTCAATGGGATTTATTCACGCACACATTATATAAATTATCAACAAATTTTTAGACATTTTTTAATTTATCAAGGAATCAGGAATGTCTGTAAGGACTTCGGAGCTATTGGCTGCAGATAATAAAAATGTAAAGTGTATGCACAAATATGATTGTATATCTAAAATATAGGTTCTTTATAGTATTCTGAAACAATAGAAATTAATAAGCTGAATTAAGCCCACATACAAAGATGGTTGAACTGAATCCATTTGTCGAAGCAAGTGAATCACATTTCTTTTGGGAAGGTGATGTAGCTCAAGTAGAAGGGACAACTACTATAGATGATTGTAATTACTAGCAAAGATGCAGGTCTATTTTTTAAAAGCGTCTTTTCAGCAAATTATTGAATGGTGTACTGTACTAAATATATTTTCTATTTTTTTTTTCTTATTAGTATAAAAAGGAAGTTAAGATTAGTGGAAAAGGGAGAACTTGGATCTTTTCTTGTAAATCTCTCTCTCTCTCTCTCTCTCTCTCTCTCTCTCTCTCTCTCTCTCTCTCTCTCTCTGTGAAAGCATTGTAATTGAGAGTGCACTCTCTTTCTCTCTCATTCCATCTAGAATTATTTTCTCTGGCTTACCAGAGGTTTAACCTTATGATGCGATCCCTAAGCTCATCTTTAAGGCCTCATATCCATCTATCTCTTTCAGCCCTTTTTCCATGGACTTTACTTTCACGAGCACTACGAAGTCTTAAAATGATTCAATATAATATCTCTTCATGTAATTTTTTTTTTATATTTGATTTGAAATAAAGCAAAATGCAAAGCATTTGTGCTGGAGATTTCAAATATCATGAATTTGCTATTTTAGATAAGCTCAAAACTCACTCAATTCATACACATTTTAAATATAGGGAAAACTTGTAGCCCGCAACATCACCTTTCTCCACTGTAGCCGCCACCTCCTATTTTCCATCACACTTTTTTAAGCTCATTTTTTTCTGATGTTTCCATAGATGCACTATTTTTGCTAACCAGCTGTTTCTTTTAAATGACCTATCAAAAATCAGAAGGTTCTGTTTGGTTTATCATAAGGTTAGGCTTTGGTTTAAAGGAACTGAAAAGAGTGGAATGAAAATAAAAATAAAATAAAATAATAATAATGAAAGTGAACTGAAATTATTTCTTACTCCGGCAAAAATTTTGAAGGAAAATATTTCATGTTTTTAAGTATAATATGGCACAATACTATATAAATGAAAAATACATACTTCAAACCAAATAAGACCCACATGAAAGATAAATTGATTATGAAGACAACATGATGGGCTTAATTTTAGTACTTATTAGCTGATTTTTAATCATCAATCCTACACAATGTGGTGTCTAGTCTAGAGACTAGAGACAAGGGACTAGCCTAGTACATTTTTCTTTGCAAACAAGTAAATTGAGTGCCATCTCATAGCTTTTGGTTGTCCTACATCATTCAAGACAAAGCAATTAATTGATGAAGACTAATCCGTGTTACCAATAACTAATTTTTAGTGGATTTATTAGTTTGTTCTTAATATGATTTTGGCAGTAATGATGAGTTGAAGAACTTTTACTGATCTGATTAAATGGTGGAGGATGAAGTCATATATTAATTGATTCTAATATATTAGCAGATAAAAATTCATGGTGATAAAATTTTAGGCAATCAATTTAGAGAGTTAACCTTTTTATTAAGAATTTAAATGCTAATTGACTTTTAAATTTGAATTATTTTTATTCTTATATGAATTTAAAAAATCTCCCTTTTTTTTTGAGGATTTACAAACATACTCTTACGTATTTACACATTTCACACCTAAACTTCCGTATCTTTATTGTCGTGTCAAAATAGCACTATTTTACTTTTTGAAAGTGAACTACATGTTTTGATGCATAGGTTTAAAGCACCAAAGCACTATGAATGTAAATATCAAAGGGTTAAATATGTCAATACATGTGAATTGCATGTTGCACATGTAAGTTTCTCATTTTTTTTTACAATAGTTCACAAGATTGTCCGTCATTATCCCTTGAATGAAAGTATTTTTAAGGTAATAAATTGCTCGCTTTTGAATCATTCATTGTGATTGGAAAGGTGAAAGAATAATGGGAACTACAAACTGCAATCAACATTTGATCTTGTAGGGTCATTGATTTAATATCACTTGTTATGAGGGTTAAATTAATCACTAATATATTGATAGATGGGTGAAGAACAACCATCAAATAAAAGCTCAAGTAAATGGGTAAGGCTAGTTCAACTGATACATAGCAAGAACTACGGTGTCATCAAATTTTTATCATCAATCTCTAAGCAAGATGAACCTAATGATGTTAAAAGTGATTCAGTATGAGTCCAGATAAGCCCAGATCAAACACTTGAATTGTTTTCAAAGGCTTTAATTCATCAGTTGGAAGGCCAAACAATCTCAACATTTTGTTTGTTTAAATTTAAATTGATTTGTCTCAACGAATGGAATCCAACGATCCAAAGATCATTTAATTTAAATATCATAAAGACAATTAAATATTGAAAAAATTACCTATGTTTTAGGGAATAAATGTGGACCATCTCATTGAGAGATTGACCAAATTTACAAAAATGTTCATACAAAAACTATAAAGAGGTCATTATTCTTCACTTGGAGGGAGGAGGAAAGAGAAGAGTGAGATGGTTACTAAAGCTTAACTCTAAAAGTTCTAGTGGTCGTCATTGGTCACCTGAGATCACAATCGACCTTCAGAGTTTGTCGCTAACTACCAAAGGTCACCATTGGCCACCAAAACTCATAGTTGACCACCATGAACTATGACTTTGATTACCCTACTACTTTTATAACTTTAAGAAACTAAGGCTTCTGTAGCAAACTATAAGTGTTATATCCTTCAAATATGACTTTGGTAGCTCTACTACAGCTGTCATACGTCTAAACTATGACTTCTATAATAACTACAAATTTTATGGACAATTACAACTTTATAGTCTCACCACTACAAATATAATATTACTATTACAGTGATAGTCTTTAATACTCTTATAAATTTATATTTGTCAGGTTATTTCAATGTAGTTATGATTTAAAAATAATCTTGTAATCTCATATTCCCTAATCTAGTTAAGGAGTGGATCATTATTCTCCTGATAATTATGGCTTATTTTAATTGGACAAAGCCTCATTATTTTTTTTCTCTTCCATTATTTTTCACTTAAGAATTATGGCTTCTACTCCCATGACTCTTTTTTTAAGATCATTGGTTAATATTAAGACACTAAATTATCATTGTGTAATTGTAAATTTTCTGACATGAAACAGTTTGACCAATTGTGGGAAACATAGTCACACCCTTTTGATGGCTCTTAATTGTTACGTTCGTAACAATGAAGCCACCCAAAATTCTATGGGACGCTCTCAAAGCCAAGACATCAAGCCTTCACTTTTATTTCTTCATATAGAAATCACTTTTCTAGCAAAGAAGCCGCTTCTTTACCCTTGGAAAACTATATGTATCTAATGGAGGAATCTTAAAATGAGATTCTTCACCGCATATGATAGGTTCGACAATAGACACTATTGCTAGATGGTGGAGTTTACTCATCACATCATCAGTCAGTGATAAGAGATGCCCAACTAGAGAATGTTCTTTCAGTGGCCCCTCAAAGTAGTGGAGTTCTTTCTCAATGTAGTCAAGAAGTTGACCTCTTCAATATTATCAGTTCTATACAATCATCTCGCTTATCAATATCTGACACGTCTAAAAATTACCTACTTTTTTATATATTTTATGCTCAATTTTAATTTTTTTTAATGATATTACACTTTAAAGAAATGTATTTTGCATTTTTTTTTTCAGGTACAAGAAATGAAATTTTGGAAAAAATGAAGCAAAAATTGTGTAATTTTGAGTAAAATGAGCAAGAAAGAAAATTATGACTTTACACATTTTGATATGTCTTTCTATGCTTAATCTACTTTACATTTCTCACATGTTTTTGAATGAAATTATAATTTAAAGAAAGGTTGTTATCATGCTTATTTTGTAGGTATACATGTTAGGATCGAAACGCAACTGAAACGAGGCAAAACGGAGCCAAACGGAGCAAAACAGTGGAGCTGCTACAGGGTGGCACATGATGCGCAAAAATCCAGATAACTGGCGCATGTTGCGCCGATTTGGTACTAGAGATGACTTTTGTGGATTAAGGTGGTTCAGGACGAGTTTTGTTCAAATTTTCAAAAGGACAATTGTTTTAAACACCCCTTGGAGCGATTCAATGCATCTAGACACTTTGGAAGGTTCTTTTATGAAGAGATATGTCTCTTGGATCAATGGACATGTATTTTGAATTCAAAAGAGTTGACTTTTGTATAGAATTTTGGAGGGAATTTTGAATTCTTTTTAGAGGGAGAAAGCCTTTTATAAAAAAGAGGGAAGTCTAGGGCTTGAAGGACAGTTTGGTGGGCATGAGTTTTATGTGTGTGTGTGTGTGTGTGTGTGTGTGTGTGTGTGTGGCGTGAGAGTGAGAGGAAAGGCTTGGAGATTTTCTTCAAGGATTTTAAGAGGAGAGAGAAGGTGACAGATTTCTTCTTCATTACATTTCTAAGAGAGAATTGAGAGTACTTGTAAAGAAGAAAAGTGCTTGAAGAGAACTTCTAAGGATTTTCTTGGGAAGGATTGTGAGATAAGTTGTGTTTTTTTCTTGCTTTATTTTGTAAATTTGTTTTCATATATGAAATTTATGTTTTGTTGTATCCTTCTCATGAATTCTGAGTAGTCAGCTTTATCCTTCTCCCTACTTTGAGATATGCTTTTGTGAATAATTGATTTTGTTTTATACGGTTTTAAAATGTCAATAATTTGTGATGATTTGAACTCCGATCTTCATTTACTTTTCGATCTGATTAATTGAAATGTTAAAATGTGTTGAGAAACATATTTTTCAAAAGGGCTATGATTTCTACAACATGAGGAGAATCACATTTGATTTCACGGGAGAGTATGTCATCCATGAATTGGAGATTTTAAGTTGACAGATTAAAATCCCCTTTTTGGTCCAGTTGATTGGAAATTGATGCTAGATTGTTAGCCCTCGGGTGAGGAAGTAGTGGGAGCTCTAGAGTGGCAGTTGATATCCTCCCAGCCTAACCACAAAATTGGGGACCAAACTCTGGATTAGTCAATGTTCTTTATAGCACTTGGAAGAGAGTAAAGAATATGATTGCTCTTATTTGGCACAAAACAATTTTTATATATTTTTATATGATTTTCATATACTCATTGTAAAGGGGATGAAGCTTTCTTAAATTTGAACTCTTCGTCACAAAATTTTGTTTAGTCTTAGTAAATTTAACTTTGAAGTTTAGAAATTAGTTTAGTAAACTTAGTTTTTTTAGTTATATTTTTGTTAGCATTCATTAAATTCATCTTCATTTGTCTTTCTTACTTTAATTTATATAGTTTGAATATTGTGATTTATGTTATTATCATAAGAATTTCCATCTTTCAAATTAAGACTTCATAGTAGTATACTAGAATTAACCTAAAAAATTTCTTAATGCGCTTCTTTGTGGGATCGATATTGGGGTTTTCAAAGAAAGTCCTATATTACTTGAAGTGATATGTGCACTTACGTAGAATCACTAGTACATGAAATATTAATTTTTCACATTAACTACTTAATATAAATTGGGTTGGCCATATTTTTGAAAACTAAATTACTGCGTAATTTTGGGACGGGTCAAGTTTATGGCACTGTACCTGGGATTTAAATTGACATAAAACACACAAAAAACAACACACACTAAGGGCACATCAATATCCAAGTTTATTCATAAATTGACATAAAGAACAATCTAACGAGATTTAATTCTCCTTAAAGTATACCTTGTTGTCCTCCATATATGCTTTGTTCAATGAAGATGGTGAATTTTGAGCCTAACAACATGCTTGGATCAAAGGTGAGTCTCCTCAATAATCATCAAAACCACCCAAATGTACATTAGACTGCACCGATGCATTCAAAGCTTTAAAATTATGCAAGAGAGAACCCTTCATGTTTGAAATTATCAAACATGATAAAAATGATAAAATGTCGATATAATATATGCGATTCGGATCCAAGTCACCTTAGTATTGCTGAAATTATCCGAATGATTCCTGATTATAAACTAAATTGAATAAATGCATAAAAAAGCCAATATTATCTAAGAATGTATATTCTACAATTGAAAAGAGAAAATATGATGAAAACAACAAACCATCAGTGTGACACGCGCAATTCAAGCTTGATAATGAAATTTCTCTAATGATCATTGATTGTAAAACAGATTGTGCGAGCCCATCCGGAATGTCAACTTTGTCTTACACACACACACACACACACACACACACACACACACACACACACACACACACACACACACACACACACANCACACACACACACACACACACACACACACACACACACACACACACACAGAGAGACACATACAAATAGATGCATATATGTAGATGTATACATACATGCATATAGATGTATAGATGTAGATGTATAGATACAAACATATAGTTATATATATATGTAGATGTATATATTATGCATATAGAAGTATATATGTAGATGTATATATATATATANCTTTTCACTTTAATCTTACTTTACATTCAATCTGGCCAATTGATTTGTTAAAATATGTTGAGTTTTACAACTAAAGTGAGGATTACATCCANTGGAAATATTTGACAAAAAAGTACTTTAAAAGAACATTGGATGTGCATTATGGTTTGATAATGTTCAACATGTTCAAAAGGATCATTTATTCCTTTATAAGAGTAAATGTTCGGGGGCTTCAAGCCGACTGCGATGAGGTGTCGGAGAACTACCTCTGCGAAGGTTGAAGATTCTTAAAATTATGACAAGCAGTAAAATGACTCGTATCGCCCAAAGGGAACTCTTCTCGAACCAGAACTCATAGCTTATCGTGGATTACACTATTATGGGAAGCTATAAGATGCAGTTAGGCCAGGCTTTCCGCAAGCATCGCAAAGGGTTGCCAGTTGGTTTAGCTATATCAGTTAGATAAGTCAGATGAATAATATTGAGGTGACCAGCATATATGCCTAGTGGAGGAAGAGTCTTATTGTGAGTTAGTTCAAGTGGGGCATTTTCTATTTGTTGTTGTCTTTGTACCAAGTATGCCCAACTGGTTATACTGTCAACGACTACCAAGCCTCACATAGGAGTTGAAGAATCTCAATCTAAGACTCCACTATCATGCACACTCAATCTTCCAAAGAGTGGTTGATGCACCTTCACTAGTAGAATAACAACTTCCAAAATGGAAAACGGCGGAGGCTTGATGTCCTTATCTTTGTGACTATCCTCTAGAATGTTAGGTGTTGGAATAGAATGGTATTTTTTTTACTAATATTATGTGTGGTGGTTGTCTAACAAGTCTTGCAAGTACTTCAATTATTGGATCGCCTTTCTGACAGATGGTGTCAAAGGGTTGCATGTCAAAAGATTCATAGCTGTAGAGTAAATATTTAGCATCTTAGTGTTGCAAAAAAAAATCCAACAGACACGCGCACACACACACGAATAATAATAGGTAGAGACACCATAAATTTTAAGTGAAAAACCAAAGTGGAAAAAAATAATTGGTGACTAGCCCAAATGTAATGATCCAGTATAAGCTTGTGAGTACACCAAAGTGTTATAATGTCTCTCGAGGTTCAATGTCCATATGCAGAAGGGTTCGTTGAAATATGGTTAGGAGTTGTTGCTACTCGCAGTTATTTTTGAAACGGTTGTACATTACCTTCAAAGTACATAATTGCACAATATTCATGAGGTTGTGCTGCTCTATAAGGTGCTTTGTTACTATACAATGTACATCATTAATCTACATGGTACTTCTTTACTTCTCAATAGATGTTAATTTACATGGTGATTTGCAACTCCATAACGTATGTCTTTACTCCTCAATGTCCATCAATGGAGATGAGTAAGGGGTGGTTGACATGGTCGACAGTGGCTAGCAAGCAGTGGTTGACAGTGGTCGGCAGCTACGAAAGTGAACACCAATCTTTAGTGCAAAATAGCTCTGAAAATTTGCTCCTTCTCCTCCTCATTCGGTTCAAGGTCTAACTTTTCCTCCCTCTTTCATGAAGATAGTAGGGTTTTATTTATAGAGTTTGACAGTTTCATCTCATGTAAATAAGATATAAATCCAGGCCACTCGATCAAATGACCTAGAATAATTCCCTTGATCATATATCAATTGATATGGGGCTTATTGGATGCGTATCACTCATATACTTAATTTGACTATGAGGTTGTCAGATTTGGAATCCATTTGATCCTCCAACTAACAATCCAAAGTATTCAAAATTGGTTTAATGACTTTATCTAGACTTCAGTTGACTTAGATTTGGTCAATTTTTATGACATTGTGTTTGTCTCGTCGATCTGGTCTATTTGATTGCTAGATTACTAAAGTTAGAGTTAACGATAACTTCCAATTTGAGTTTGAGCATCTTTTTGCCCCAAAAAAATGCCTCAGGATTCGGGCTAAATGTCTTGAGATTTATGTTGAATGATGAAATTCATTGATGATGAATAAAAAATAATGCTTAATGGAGAGAAATTGACTTTTCAAGTTGAACGATTAAGTTAACTCAACTATTTTGGCATATAGATTATTTAACCAAATAGATCACCGCATAAACATGAAGTCAGAGATATCAAGAATAAAGTAAATATTCAACTGATCAAAAATTTACCTTATGAAGCAAGATGAACACAATTTATATTTACATGATTTGACTCACCGGATGGCTAATGCACGTCCATTTTTATTCCCAAACTTAAACAAAATTCTTCTATTCATGTGTAATTATAAGCTTAAATATTCTTTCCTAGTAGGTATAGAAACTCATAAATTTCCCCCTTCTTCAAGGAAGATTGTACCATCTCCTAAGAAAATGCTTGATAAATACTAGAGAAAGACTTTCCAAAGTACTCCATAACATTCATGACTAAGAGTATCATGAATTTTATAAGAAACTTGTATAATCTAGATAAAGTATGATTGCAAACTCATGGGATCTAGATAAAAATGAAGACTTAGTTACTTGAGAAGACGTAAATTTACGCCCTAAATATTCTTTCTTATTATATTATGATCTTCAAATTTTTATAGTTTGATGGGTGTATATGAAGTTCATTAAGACTTTGTAAGCTTTTGAAGCACCATTTTCTTAGTGATAAAGTCTAGTTGCAATCAATTTCCTAATAGATTTAATCAACTAGTCGTTTCACCAAGAAGTAAAGCAAGTCATAATTGATAATTTAAAATTATTTAATAAATTAAATTTTTATAAAAAAATATATCATATTAGATAGAAATTTGTATTTAAAAAACTTATAAGAACACAAATTAATATATTAAATTTAAATTTTGAAAGCTTGGAAACTATGATAAGTTGATGGAATTTGACATACCAGTAGGGGTGTGAACGAATCGAACACGAACGAACAGAGTTTGTGTTCGTGTTCGGTTCGTTTGACATTTAATTTGTTTGAAATAAGTTTGTATTTGAAATTATTCGTGAAATCACTGTTCGTGTTCGTTTCTTAACGAATGAGCTGTTCGCGAACAACGAGCCAGTTTGACATTCATAATATTAATATATATAACTTATATCATATAAATATNTGGGTGTAAACGAATCGAACACGAAATCATTGTCCGAAATTACAGAGTTTGTGTTCGTGTTCGGTTTGAAATTTAATTTATTTGAAATAAGCTCGTGTTCGAAATTATTCGTGAAATCATTGTTCGTGTTCGCTTCCTAACGAACGAGCTGTTCGCGAACAACGAGCCAGTTTGACATTCATAATATTAATATATATAACTTATATCATATAAATATATAATATCTATATTAGTATATTACTAATATAGTATATTAATATGATATTATTATTATTAATTTATTATATATTATAATTTATAAATTTAATTTTTTAAAATATCATAAATTTTTTATATATAATTATTTTAAATTATTTGATATTTCAAACAATAACGATTTGAACACGAACGAACGCATCACTATTGGTGTTTGGTTCGTTTAACCAACAAAACGAAAACAATTTGTTTACGTTCGTCTCGTTTACTTATCGAACGAATCGAACACGAACTCATTGACGAAACGAACACGAACTGTTCGTAAACAACGAGCTTTTTTGACAGCCCTACATACGAGACAAGCAAATAAGACACTTAAATACTAAGAGAAAAGTAAATCTTACCTCCATATACCAAAAAAATAAAAACTAGATACCACTAATGATAATCGAATTTTAACAACAAATTTGAATAATCTTAATTCTCTATTATAATAGAAACTTAATATTGATTAAATATGATTCCAATGGTAGAAAATGAAAATATGAATTAATCATGTATTATTTTAAATAAATATTTTATTTAAATAATCATGATAAAAATGGGTGTTATAATGAATGTAAAGTACTTTCGATCTACCATTTAAAAGATTTGTGAAGAAAATAAATATAATGTTATACTAAATATTATAAACTTTATCATTGAGCCAGGAAAAAGAAGGCCAATCTTAACTGCAACTGTTCTACTTTTTATCAAGATTTCAGCTAATAATACATCCGGCACGTATGTACAGAGAAATCACATGCTTTTGTTCTAACCTGTACAAGATATTTCTTCATGGAAATTAAGCTCCACAACCAAGCATATCACTTATATTCTATTTTATTCAATTTAGCATATATTCCTTGTTTTATTCTGTAATCTGAACAACAAAAATGATGATATATTATGTAGAATGTAAATTTAAGCAATAAAATATATTAAACTCTATTGTTGTTTCTGTATAGATTGATGAATTGCTCCATAAAAGTAAGAGCTGCTGAATTGACTAGTGTTGCAGTTGGATGAATCTGACTTGAATCCAAACATGATTCAATGCTTTGCTAATAATAACTGGGATGGAGTTATCATATACTTTATTGTACATATTTAGGCTAACAATCTCTTGTAATGTGTTCTATTATCCATATGTTGCTTATTATGTTGCCACCATTGTGGTGGTTGAGACCTCAAATCAACCTGTGGATAAACATGAGATCTTAGGAAGTGCTGAGGAGACATTTTCATGTTTCTTTAGGATATCTTTTTGAGGGTACCCCACCCTTTCTCTTTACTAAATGTTCTCTTTTTCGGATCTCATTCTTTCTTTCTCTCCTGGAGCTCGTGCTAGTTGTGAGATATTTAATGGATTTTTCCGTCCGTGTCTTCAACCTTTTCCACCATCTGTCCTTTTTTTCCGTGCTAGTAAAATTTAATCATAGCTTATGAACAAATCGAGATCAGATACTACAAATATATTCATAATGGTAAACTAAACTTACAAAGATAAATTTTCTTATACATAAAACTTTTCTCCAAGGAAGAAAATTTTAGAATTTTATTAAGGAAAAAAACATATCAATTGTGATGATACACAATTATGGTGAGAATGGCTTAACATAAAAGATACCTACAATGTCAATCAACAAGACCCTGACATGACTCCAATAGTGTTAAGTGGGTAAGCCTATTGTGGTGCCTTTCTTAGCTCCTACTTCTAGCATGTACATGGTATCAATCTTTAGCTCAAATTCCACTTGCTTTTCACTTTAGGAATTCTAAAGTACATCAACACTTGCAGTCCATAAACAAAAATTACTAGTTGTTTGTTTTAATCAACCTTTTGGAATAAAATAAAAGGCTTTGAGAACCTTGTGCTATCTTTTTTATGCAAATTTCAATTTACATTTAATGAAAGGAGGTTGAAAAGTTGAATGAAGTTTGGGAATAAACTTGGAGGTGAGTCGGGTGTTAATGAAATTATTAAATCTAATAATTGTAAATTAAGAATTGTGTCTATTGGAAAGATTAATATTAGGTAATTTGATTTGATTAATTTTATGATCTTTCCTATATTTGAAATATTCCTAATTTGTATGACATAATCATCTCTTATTTGTAAGAGTCATTATGAGAGTTTTCAGAATAACCTTGGAGGTGAATAGGAATGTTAAAAATTGACCTCACAAGCCAACTCGACTTAAACTCTACTGAAAAAAAAAATTGATTTTGGGTTGACCTGATTAATTTTTCAAGATATGTTTGGGTTCAAAAATCCAGCAAGTTTATTTTTTTCAGGTTGGGTTCAAGTTAAGTTGTCAACTAGAAATTGACCAACATTTGGCCTACCAACCCGAATTGGACTCAAAATTCAACAAAAAATTGATCCAAATAACTATTATGCATATCTTAAATGGGTTTTGTGTGTTGTGTTTAGGTTAAACTTTCTAAGTCAACTAATATTTATGTCACATTTGGATCGAGTAGTGTTGATTTGAGTCAATCTCTTGCGAGACCTAAATTTGACCTATGAACCCAATTTGACACCCCTAAAAATGATGTGGCCAATCTTCAAACTACATAGTAGCCCTACTTTATTTTTCGAACAACGTAGAGGGTGAAGCTATAATGTTTCCAAAAGGGTAGAAGTTTCAAATTTTAGAATTTTTTGAATTTACTGAATGCACTTAACTTCATCAATTTAGAATATATTCCATCCTTTTGCTTTTGTAGCTAGTAGTGTATGTTGGCATGCTTTGAGTTTCAATGGGATTTATTCACGCACACATTATATAAATTATCAACAAATTTTTAGACGTTTTTTAATTTATCAAGGAATCAGGATTTTCTGTAAGGACTTCGGAACTATTGGCTGCAGATAATAAAAATGTAAAGTGTATGCACAAATATGGTTGTATATCTAAAATATAGATTCTTTACAGTATTCTGAAACAATAGAAATTAATAAGCTGAACTAAGCCCACATGCAAAGGTGGTTGAACTGAATCCATTTGTCGAAGCGAGTGAATCTCATTTCTTTTGCAAAGGTGATGTAGCTCAAGTGGGAGGGACAACTACTATAGATGATTGTAATTACTAGCAAAGATGCAGGTCTATTTTTTAAAAGCGTCTTTTAAGCAAATTATTGAATGGTGTACTTTACTAAATATATTTTCTATTTTTTTTCTTATTAGTATAAAAGGTTTCTTATTATTATAAAAAGGAAGTTAAGATTAGTAGAAAAGGGAGAGCTTGGATCTTTTCTTGTAAACCTCTCTCTGTCTCTCTCTGTCTCTCTCTCCGTCTCTGTGTGTGTGTGTGTGTGTGTGTGAGTGAAAGCATTGTAATTGAGAGTGCACTCTCTTTCTCTCTCATTCCATCTAGAATTATTTTCCCTGGCTTACCAGAGGCTTAACCTTATGATGTGATCCCTAAGCTCATCTTTAAGGCCTCATATCCATGTATCTCTTTCAGCCCATTTTCCATGGACTTTGCTTTCACGAGCACTACGAAGTCCTAAAATGATTCAATATAATATCTCTTCATGTAATTTTTTTTTATATTTGATTTGAAATAAAGCAAAATGCAAAGCATTTGTGCTGGAGATTTCAAATATCATGAATTTACTATTTCAGATAAGTTCAAAACTCACTCAATTCATATAGATTTTAAATATAGGGAAAACTTGTAGCCCGCAACATCACCTTTCACCACTGTAGCCGCCACCTCCTATTTTCCATCACACTTTTTTAAGCTCATTTTTTTTTCTTGATGTTTCAAAAGATGCACTATTTTTGCTAACCAGCTGTTTCTTTTAAATGAACTATCAAAAATCATAACTAGGGCTATCAATTTGGGTATTTGTTCGTGAACAGCTCGTGTTCAACTCGTTAAGCAGCTTGTATTTGGCTCGTTCGTTAAGCCTAACGAGCCGAACACGAACAAATTTTTAAGCTCGAAATGTAAACGAGTCGAANCTCTGATGTTTCAAAAGATGCACTATTTTTGCTAACCAGCTGTTTCCTTTAAATGACCTATCAAAAATCATAAGGTTCTGTTTGGTTTATCATAAGGTTAGG
The DNA here is from genome assembly GCA_002079205.1 of Phalaenopsis hybrid cultivar. Classification (NCBI taxonomy): domain Eukaryota; kingdom Viridiplantae; phylum Streptophyta; class Magnoliopsida; order Asparagales; family Orchidaceae; genus Phalaenopsis; species Phalaenopsis hybrid cultivar. The sequence goes on from JXCR01144383.1 coordinate 141,930, forward strand.
CTTTGGTTTAAAGGAACTGAAAAGAGTGGAATGAAAATAAAAATAAAATAAAATAAAATAATAATAATGAAAGTGAACTGAAATTATTTCTTACTCCGGCAAATATTTTGAAGGAAAATATTTCATGTTTTTTAGTATATAATTTGGTACAATACATACTTCAAACCAAATAAGTCCCACATGAAAGATAAATTGATTATGAAGACAACATGATGGGCTTAATTTTAGTACTTATTAGCTGATTTTTAATCATCAATCCTACCAATGTGGTGTCTAGTCTAGAGACTAGAGACAAGGGACTCTAATTCTAAAGCCTAGTACATTTTTCTTTGCAAACAAGTAAATTGAGTGCCATCTCATAGCTTTTGGTTGTCTTACATCATTCAAGACAAAGCAATTAATTGATGAAGACTAATCCGTGTTATCAATAACTAAATTTTAGTGGATTTATTAGTTTGTTCTTAATATGATTTAGGCTTGATCTGATTAAATGGTGGAGGATGAAGTCACATATAAATTGATTATAATATATTAGCAGATAAAAATTCATGGTAATAAAATTTTAGGCAATCAATTTAGAGACGTAACCTTTTTATTAAGAATTTAAATGCTAATTGACTTTTAAATTTGAATTATTTTTATTCTTATATGAATTTAAAAAATCTCCCTTTTTTTTTGAGGATTTACATACATACTCTTACGTATTTACACATCTCACACCTAAACTTTTGTATATACACACACGACACTAAAATCTTTAGTGTCATGTAAAAATAGCACTATGTTTACTTTTTGAAAGTGAACTACATGTTTTGATGCATAGGTTTAAAGCACCAAAGCACTATGAATGTAAATATCAAAGGGTGAAATATGTCAATACATGTGAATTGCATGCTGCGCATGTAAATTTCTCATTTTTTTTACAATAGTTCACAAGATTGTCTGTCATTATCCCTTGAATGAAAGTATTTTTAAGTTATTAAATAGCTTGCTTTTGAATCATTCATTGTGATTGGAAAGGTGAAAGAATAATGGGAATTACAACATTTGATCTTGTAGAGTCATTGATTTAATATCACTTGTTACGAGGGTTAAATTAATCACTAATATATCGATAGATGGGTAAAGAACAACCATCAAATAAAAGCTCAAGTAAATGGGTAAGGCTAGTTCAACTGATACATAGTAAGAACTATGGTGTCATCAAATTTTTTTCATCAATCTCTAAGCAAGATGAACCTAATGATGTTAAAAGTGATTCAATATGAGTCCAGATAAGCCCAAATCAAACACTTGAATTGTTTTCAAAGGCTTTANAACATACTCTTACGTATTTACACATTTCACACCTAAACTTCCGTATCTTTATTGTCGTGTCAAAATAGCACTATTTTACTTTTTGAAAGTGAACTACATGTTTTGATGCATAGGTTTAAAGCACCAAAGCACTATGAATGTAAATATCAAAGGGTTAAATATGTCAATACATGTGAATTGCATGTTGCACATGTAAGTTTCTCATTTTTTTTTACAATAGTTCACAAGATTGTCCGTCATTATCCCTTGAATGAAAGTATTTTTAAGGTAATAAATTGCTCGCTTTTGAATCATTCATTGTGATTGGAAAGGTGAAAGAATAATGGGAACTACAAACTGCAATCAACATTTGATCTTGTAGGGTCATTGATTTAATATCACTTGTTATGAGGGTTAAATTAATCACTAATATATTGATAGATGGGTGAAGAACAACCATCAAATAAAAGCTCAAGTAAATGGGTAAGGCTAGTTCAACTGATACATAGCAAGAACTACGGTGTCATCAAATTTTTATCATCAATCTCTAAGCAAGATGAACCTAATGATGTTAAAAGTGATTCAGTATGAGTCCAGATAAGCCCAGATCAAACACTTGAATTGTTTTCAAAGGCTTTAATTCATCAGTTGGAAGGCCAAACAATCTCAACATTTTGTTTGTTTAAATTTAAATTGATTTGTCTCAACGAATGGAATCCAACGATCCAAAGATCATTTAATTTAAATATCATAAAGACAATTAAATATTGAAAAAATTACCTATGTTTTAGGGAATAAATGTGGACCATCTCATTGAGAGATTGACCAAATTTACAAAAATGTTCATACAAAAACTATAAAGAGGTCATTATTCTTCACTTGGAGGGAGGAGGAAAGAGAAGAGTGAGATGGTTACTAAAGCTTAACTCTAAAAGTTCTAGTGGTCGTCATTGGTCACCTGAGATCACAATCGACCTTCAGAGTTCGTTGCTAACTACCAAAGGTCACCTTTGGCCACCAAAACTCATAGTCGACCACCATGAACTATGACTTTGATTACCCTACTACTTTTATAATTTTAATCAACTAAGGTTTTTGTAGCAAACTATAAGTGTTATATCCTTCAAATATGACTTTGGTAGCTCTACTGCAGTTGTCATACGTCAAAACTATGACTTCTGTAGTAACTAAAAATTTTATGGACAATTATGACTTTTATAGTCTCACCACTACAAATATAATATTACTATTACAGTGATAGTTTTTAATACTCTTATAAATTTATATTTGTCAAGTTATTTCAATGTAGTTATGATTTAAAAATAATCTTTTAATCTCATATTCCCTAATCTAGTTAAAGAGTGGATCATTATTCTCCTGATAATTATGGATTATTTTAATTGGACAAAGCCTCATTATTTTTTTTCTCTTCCATGGTTTTTCACTTAAGAATTATGGATTCTACTCCCATGACTTTTTTTTTAAGATCATTGGTTGATATTAAGACACTAAATTATCATTATGTCGTTGTAAATTTTCTGGCATAAAAGAGTTTGACGAATTGTGGGAAACATTGTCACACCTTTTTGATGGCTCTTAAGTGTTACGTTCGTAACAATGAAGCCACCAAAAATTCTATGGGACACTCTCAAAGCCAATACATCAAGCCTTCACTTTTATTTCTTCATATAGACATCACTTTTCTAGCAAAGAAGCTGCTTCTTTACCCATGGAAAACTATATGTATCTAATGGAGGAATCTTAAAATGAGATTCTTCACCGCATATGCTAGGTTTGACAATAGACATTATTGCTAGATGGTGGAGTTTACTTATCACATCATCAGTCAGTGATAAGAGATGCCCAGCTAGAGAATGTTCTTTCAATGGCCCCTCAGAGTGTGGAGTTCCTTCTCAACGTAGTCAAGAAGTTGACCTCTTCAATATTATCAGTCTATACAATCATCTCTCTTATCAATATCTGACACGCCTAAAAATTACCTACTTTTTTATATATTTTATGCTCATTTTTAATTACTTTTAATGATATTACACATTAAAGAAATGTATTTTGCATTTTTTTTCAGGTACAAGAAATGAAATTTTGGAGAAAATGAAGCAAAAATTGTGTAATTTGGAGTAAAATGAGCAAGAAAGAAAATTATGGCTTGACACATTTTGATATGTCTTTCTATGCTTAATCTACTTTATATTTCTCACATATTTTTTAATGAAATTATATTTTAAAAAAAGGTTGTTTTCATGCTTATTTTGTAGGTATATCTATTAGGATCAAAATGCAACTGAAACGAGGGAAAACGGAACCAAACATAGCAAAACAGTGCAGCTGCTACAGGGTGGCACATGATGCGCAAAATTCTAGAGAACTGGCGCATGTTGCGTCAATTTGGTACCAGAGATGACTTTTGCGGATTAAGGTGGTTTAGGATGAGTTTTGTGCAAATTTTTAAAAGGAAAATTGTTTTAAACACCCCTTGAAGCGATTCAATGCATCTAGACACTTTGGAAGGTTCTTTTATGAAGGGATATGTCTCTTGGATCAATGGACATGTCTTTTAAATTCAAAAGAGTTGACTTTTGTATAGAATTTTGGAGAGAATTTAGAATTCTTTTTAGAGGGAGGCAACCTTTTATAAAAGAGAGGAAGTCTAGGGCTTGAAGGACAGTTTGGTGGGCATGAGTTTTGTGTGTGTGTGTGTGTGTGTAGCGTGAGAGTGAGAGGAAAGGGTTGGAGATTTTCTTTAAGGATTGTAAGAGGAGAGAGAAGGTGACAGATTTCTTCTTCATTACATTTTTAGGAGAGAATTGAGAGTACTTGTAATGAGGAAAAGTGTTTGAAGAGAACTTCTAAGGATTTTCTTGGGAAGGATCGTGAGATAAGTTATGTTATTTTCTTGCTTTATTTTGTAAACTTATTTTTATATATGAAATTTATGTTTTGTCGTATCCTTCTCATGAATTTGAGTATTCTTCTTTATCCTTCTCCCTACTTTGAGATATGATTTTGTGAATAATTGATTTTGTTTTATATGGTTTAAAATGTCAATAATTTGTGATGATTCGAACTCCGATCTTCATTTACTTTTTGATCGGATTAATTGAAATGTTAAAATGTGTTGAGAAACATATGTTTCGAAAGGGCTATGATTTCTACAACATGGGGAGAATCACATTTGATTTTATGGGAGAGTATGTCATCCATGGATTGGAGATTTTAAGTTGTCAGATTAAAATCCCCAATTTGGTCCAGTTGATTGGCAATTGATGCTAGATTTTTAACCCTCAGGTGAAGGAGTAGTGGGAGCTCTAGAGTGGCAGTTGGTATCCTCCCAGCCTAACCACAAAATTAGGGACCAAACTCTGGATTAGTTAATGTTCTTTATAGCACTCGGAAGAGGGTAAATAATACGATTGTTCTTATTTGGCACAAAACAATATTTATGTATTTTTTTATGATTTTAATTTCTTCACAATTCATATACTCATTGTAAATGGGATGAAGCTTTCTTAAATTTGAACTCTTGTCACAAAATTTTGTTTAGTCTTAGTAAATTTAACTTTGAAGTTTAGAAATTAGTTTAGTAAACTTAATTTTTTTAGTTATATTTTTGTTAGCATTCATTAAATTCATCTTCATTTGTCTTTCTTACTTTAATTTATATAGTTTGAATATTGTAATTTATGTTATTATCATAATAATTTCCATCTTTCAAATTAAGACTTCATAGTAGTAGACTAGAATTAGCCTAAAGGATTTCTTAATGCGCTTCTTTGTGGGATCGATATTGGGGTTTTCAAAGAAAGTCTCATATTACTTGAAGTGATGCGTACACTTACGTAGAACCACTAGTGTGTAAACTATTTTATATATTTTATATAATATTTCAATTTTTCACATTAATTACTTAATATAAATTGGGTTGGGCATATTTTTGAAAACTAAATTACTGCGAAATTTCGGGAGGTCAAGTTTTTGGCACTATACCTAGGTTTTAAATTGACATAAAACACACAAAAAATAACACACACTAGGGGCACATCAATATCCAAGTTTGTTCATAAATTGACATAAAGAACAATCTAACGAGATTTAATTCTCCTTAAAGTATACCTTGTTGTCCTCCATATATTCTTTGTTCGATGAAGATGGTGAATTTTGAGCCTAACAACTTGCTTGGAAAAAAAGTGAGTCTCCTCAATAATCATCAAAACCACCCAAATGTACATTAGACTGCACCGATGCATTCAAAGCTTTAAAATTATGCAAGAGAGAACCCTTCATGTTTGAAATTATCAAACATGATAAAAATGATAAAATGTCGATATAATATATGTGATTCAGATCCAAGTCACCTTAGTATTGCTGAAATTATCTGAATGATTCTTGATTATAAACTAAATTGAATAAATGCATAAAAAAGCCAATATTATTTAAGAATGTATATTCTACAATTGAAAAGAGAAAATATAATGAAAACAACAAACCATCAGTGTAAGACACGCGCAATTGAAGATTGATATTGAAATTTCTCTAATGATCATTGATGTAAAACAGATTGTGCGAGCCCATCTGGAATGTCAACTTTGTCTTATACACACACACACACACACACACACATACAAATAGATGCATATATGTAGATATATACATATACATATATATATATATATATATANTGGTTAGTGTGTTCTTTTGTATAGGTTTGATCCAGGTTAGAATCTCACACTTTACATCTATTTTTCTCAATTTTAATTTAACAAGCCAATTTTGAGCCGAACACGAGCGGAACACGAGCCGGCTCATTTACAGCCCTAATCATAAGGTTCTGTTTGGTTTATCATAACGTTACGCTTCGGTTTAAAGGAACTGAAAAGAGTGGAATGAAAATAAAAAAAAAAGTTAAAAAAAATTAATAATAATGAAAGTGAACTGAAATTATTTTTTTACTCCGGCAAAAATTTTGAAGGAAAATATTTCATGTTTTTTAGTATAATTTGGTACAATACTATATAAATGAAAAATACATACTTCAAACCAAATAAGCCCCACATGAAAGATAAATTGATTATGAAGACAACATGATGGGCTTAATATTAGTACTTATTAGCTGATTTTTAATCATCAATCCTACACAATGTGGTGTCTAGTCTAGAGACTAGAGACAAGGGACTCTAATTCTAAAGCCTGGTACATTTTTCTTTGCAAACAAGTAAATTGAGTGCCATCTCATAGCTTTTGGTTGTCTTACATCATTCAAGACAAGGCAATTAATTGATGAAGACTAATCCGTGTTACCAATAACTAATTTTTAGTGGATTTATTAGTTTGTTCTTAATATGATTTTGGCAGTAATGATGAGTTGAAGAACTTTTACTGATCTGATTAAATGGTGGAGGATGAAGTCATATATAAATTGATTCTAATATATTAGCAGATAAAAATGCATGGTAATGAAATTTTAGGCAATCAATTTAGAGACTTAACCTTTTTATTAAGAATTTAAATGCTATTTGACTTTTAAATTTGAATTATTTTTATTCTTATTTGAATTTAGAAAATCTCCTTCTTTTTTTTTCTTGAGGATTTACATGCATACTCTTACGTATTTACACATCTCACACCTAAACTTTCGTATATACACACACGACACTAAAATCTTTAATGTCATGTAAAAATAGCACTATTTTTACTTTTTGAAAGTGCACTACATGTTTTGATGCATAGGTTTAAAGCACCAAAGCACTATGAATGTAAATATCAAAGGGCGAAATATGTCAAGACATGTGAATTGCATGCTGCGCATGTAAATTTCTCATTTTTTTTACAATAGTTCACAAGATTGTCCGTCATTATCCCTTGAATGAAAGTATTTTTAAGTTATTAAATAGCTTGGTTTTGAATCATTCATTGTGATTGGAAAGGTGAAAGAATAATGGGAACTACAAATTGCAATCAACACTTGATCTTGTAGGGTCATTGATTTGATATCACTTGTTATGAGGGTTAAATTAATCATTAATATATCGATAGATGGGTAAAGAACAACCATCAAATAAAAGCTCAAGTAAATGGGTAATGCTAGTTCAACTGATACATAGCAAGAACTACTTCGTCATCAAATTTTTATCATCAATCTTTAAGCAAGATGAACCTAAAGATGTTAAAAGTGATTCAATATGAGTCCAGATAAGCCCAAATCAAACACTTGAATTGTTTTCAAAGGCTTTAATGCATCAGTTGGAAGGCCAAACAATCTCAACATTTTGTTTGTATAAATCTAAATTGATCCAAAGATCATTTAATTTAAATATCATAAAGACAATTAAATATTGAAAAAATTGCCTATGTTCAAGGGAATAAGTGTGGACCATCTCATTGAGAGATTGACCAAATTTACAAAAATGTTCATATCAAAAACTATAAAGAGGTCATTATTCTTCACTTGGAGGGAGGAGGAAAGAGAAGAGTGAGATCGTTACTAAAGCTTAACTCTAAAAGTTCTGGTGGTCATCGTTGGTCACTTGAGATCACAATCGACCTTCAGAGTTCGTCGCTAACTACCAAAGGTCGTCATTGGCCACCAAAACTTATAGTCGACCACCACAAACTACGACTTTGATTACCCTACTACTTTTACAACCTTAAGCAACTAAGCCTTCTGTAGCAAACTATAAGTGTATAATCCTTCAAATATGACTTTGGTAGCTCTACTACAGTTGTCATGCGTCTAAACTATTACTTCTATAGTAACTACAATTTTTTTGGACAATTACGACTATTATAGTCTCACCACCACAAATATAATATTATTATTACAAGTCTTTAATACTCTAATACAGTTATATTTGTGAGGTTATTTAATGTAGTTATGATTTATAAATAATCTTGTAATCTCATCTTCCCTAATCTAGTTAAAGAGTGGATTGTTATTCTCCTGATAATTATGGATTAATTTAATTGGACTAAACCTCATTATTTTTTTTCTCTTCCATGATTTTTCACATAAGAATTATGACTTCTACTCCCATGATCTTTTTTTTTTAATTTATGTGCGTTAGATCATTGGTTAATATTAAGACATTAAATTATCATTATGTCGTTGTGAATTTTCTGGCACGAAACAGTTTCACCATTTGTGGGAAACATAGTCACGCCCTTTTGATGGCTCTTAAGTGTTACGTTCGTAAGAATGAAGCCACCCACAATTCTATGGGATGCTCTCAAAGCCAAGACATCAAGCCTTCACTTTTATTTCCTCAAACAGACATCACTTTTGTAGCCAAGGAGCCGCTTCTTTACCCTTAGAAAACTATATGTATCTGATGGAGGAATCTTAAAATGAGATTCTTCACTTCTTATGATAGGTTCGACAATAGACATTATTGCCAGATGGTGGAGTTTACTTATCACATTATCACTCACTGATTAGAGATGCCCAGCTAGAGAATGCTCTTTTAGTGGCCCCTCAAAATAGTGGAGTTCCTTCTCAATGTAGTCAAGAAGTTGACCTCTTCAATACTATTAGTTCCCTACAATCATCGCGCTTATAGATACCCAAGTTTGTTCATGTTTTTACTTCCACTAAAGTTATGGTCATATAATTAAATCATGCTTTGAACTTCAAGCAGAAACTAAAAAGCTAAATTGGCAGGAAATTTTGTGTTGATTTATAAAAAATATTCAGGCTCAAGTGGATAACACCACCACTAGGAGGAAATAAATTTGAAAGCATTGATAAAGAAGTTGCCAAATACCTTTTTGAGTATGGTTGTAGCCAAATTTCCAAGAAAAAAAAGGTCCATCTAGACCTACACCCCTGACTCAAGAAACATAGAATATTTTTGGCACCTTATTCTAAACTTAATCAATCCTTGAGGGACTCCATTTGACCTCTTCCACGTAGATTGAAGTCATCAAGCAAATGGCTCAACTAAAAATCTATGATAAACCAAAAAATTATTTGTGGATTATCTGCAACCTTGTCCATACAATTTAACATCATCAAGCTATGCTTCGACTAACAATCTTGTATAGATAACAAAATCTTTGGTATATTAAATTCAACCTCATCTATACAAGATAACATTAGCAAGCCTCTAACCAACAAACAACCTAGGAAAGGTGTGCTCACTATGTCATGATATAAGTGGCAACCACACAAGTACATGTTTCACTCAAGTAATATAAAATTTTGAGTTTGTATATCGATGTCATAAAAAATTTGTTAATTTCTACAATAGGCTAAGTTGTAGTTTACTAGTTCTAAGTCTAGTTTGGATGTTTGAAGTTTTGGTGATATTTAAGTCTAATCCTAAATTATAAAAATAAAATCCAACAAAATGATATCAAGATTTTTCTTACTAAAAAAAAATCAAAATCTGGTGAATTCGATCATTTGTGTCCTTAATATTATTCCAATTAAATTCTAAACTAATGTTATCATCCAGTGACAAATCCTGCAAGCCTCTTCCTATATGTTACAAGTAGCATTGAAAACTTCTACTACAGTTAAATTGGCTTAACTATGTAAGGTTTCCCAGAAATTCTCAAATCCTTTATTTTGGTGTGCAATCTCCTTCTGGTAAAGTTTCTATTCTACTAAGTTATTGTGTGTTATTCTATTCATTCTTTATGGTGATAGTCAAAAGTATTGTATCACAAAGGATTTAAATTAGTCAGATTGAAAGCAAAGTAAGAAAAAAGATAACACAATAACATTATTATTCCAAAAAAAATTTAGATAAAATTCATGGAAAAATATAATCATCATATTACCAAAATAGAAGAAGCATGAAAACACTTAGTTGCTACACATATATGAAGAAAATAATATTAAAGTCAACAAAATAATAAAAGTAAAGAACAATCTAACCAGATTTAATTCTCTTTAAAGTATACCTTATTGACCTTCATATATGCTTCATTTGGTGAAGATGGTGAATTTTGATCCTAACAACATGTTTGGATCAAAGGCGAGTCTCCTCAATAATCATCAAAACCATCTAAATGTCCATTTGCACTGATGCATTCAAAGCTTGAAATTTATGCAAGAGAGAACCCTTCATGTTTGAAATTATCAAACATGATAAAAATGATAAAAGGTCGATGTAATATATGTGATCTGGATCCAAGTCACCTTAGTATTGTTGAAATTATTTGAATGATTCCTGATTATAAACTAAATTGAATAAATGCATAAAAAATGCCTAAACTATCTAAAAAGGTCTATTCTACAATTAAAAAGAGAAAATATAATGAAAACAACAAACCATCAGTGTGCCACGCAATTCAAGCTTGATATTGAAATTTCTTGAATGATCACTAATTTGTAAAATAGATTGTGCGAGCCTATTCAAATTGTCGACTTTGTCTTATAGATATAGACACACACACACAGATATATATATATATATATATATATATATATATATAAATATATATATATATATATATATATATATATATATATATATATATATATATA
>JXCR01144383.1:158058-177948 GCA_002079205.1 Phalaenopsis hybrid cultivar
TGTGTGTGTGTGTGTGTGTCTGTTTCTCTAAAGCGATATCAAGGCACTCAACTTGAGTCAATGGTTGTCCCTCCCAAGAGGCAAGTTATCCTTGGTCGTGTGGTTGAGCAGGACAAAAAACTTGTTCAAGCCAAGGATGAGTGCAAGAAGGTTGAGACTATAAGGACTTATCACTTTTTTGGGTTTAATCTTGTCAACCCTCCCATTTGCTCTTCTTTTCCGGACAATAAGTCTGAGGGTGAGATTGCAGAGGGACCAAGAGCTCCCATTGTTTCTGCTAAATTGTCAGATCAAAACTTTGAACAATTGAAGGCATCAGATGATCTTAAAAAGACAATGCATTGTTGACCTCACTTTTGATTGAGGTCTCGTTTTCTCCATAGTAGTGTAAGATCTAGCCATAGGACTTTCTTGTTGACTATTCCTAGAGGACTAGGAAAGGAACCCTCACCATTATAAATTCTAAACTCTTTTTTGCTCAACTTGAAGTTCTACATGTTGGTCCTAACCTCTAGCACTTAGTTGGTGGGATCAGCATGGAGGAGCTCAAGAGGAGTTTCCCATAGGATGGTCAATCTTTAGGACTAACCCAGGGTGGTCTGGCCTTGGTTAGGCTAGCTTGCACACACTACACTTTCTCACACACCCCAAACCCTAGGACCCTTTGATTTGGTCTCCTAGATCCTTTTGGAAAGCTTATATGGATGGACCCAAACCCCTAGCTTTTGGCTAAGAGGGTTAGGACAAGCATATTGAAAATCCAAAATGAATCCTCATATGGCTCCTGTTAGTTTGACATGGCTTCATGGATTACTTGCCCATGTTAGCCCAAACTATCATCAAATTACCAAAATACCCCTACAACCCTATTTTTTACTAAAATTACCTAATTTTCTCCAAAAAAACATTTCACAGTGCTCCCCACTACCCAATTTGACCAAAATTCTAAAATTCCCAAAATACCCCCAAAATTACCAAAATGCCTCTAATGACCCAAAGTTTCCAAAAATTTCAAAATCATCTCAATTGTCCCCAAAACCCTTCTGAACCACTCCATTGAACCCAATTTGACCAATTTAACATAATTTGACCAAAAGCCCCAAATTATCTTTAAAGGCCCTATTACCCCAATTCACCACCAATGTCCACCAATTTGAATCCAATCTACCCTGATTTCAATTATGAACTCAAATTCATCATATCTAAGCCTGATTGAAACAAAATTCAAGCCCAATTGACTCAAATTTGAATCCAAATTCAAACAAAATCAAGAAACCCCCATTTTTGCCTCAATTGGTCGTGTTCCCAAATTCAACCAAATTGAACCCCATAACCCCAAAATTTTCACTCAATTTCTATCCAAAACTCTATGTGACAATCTTGAAAACCAAATTGAACCATCAATTGGGCCTTAGCCAAACTCTATCCCAAATCAAACCCAAGTCTAACCCAAAATCCCCAAATTTACCCTATGTCTAAATTCCACCAAATTAGCCTTCCAATTCAATTCAAAACCACTTGAATATTTTATAAACTCTTCATTACATCTTCCTACACCAAATTAAACATTCAATTAACCCAAAGTTTGATCCAAATCTAACCCAAACTTATGCCCAAATTCATCCCCAATTTTAAAAGCTCAAACCCTTAAGTCTTTCAAAAAGCCTGAAATTTACCCAAAAGCCCACATGATAAATTTCCCCTCATCATCCATTTAATCAAAGATCATTCCATAAGTTTTAAATCCATGATCAAATCATTCCAAATCAAGCCTTATGATAAACCCCACAAAAATACCCCTTAATTTCAAAATCTCTTTTCATGCAAATTGGCCAAGCCAAGGACAAGCTGTGAAGCCATTCTCAAGCCATAGGTGAGTCATATGAGCCTTTGCCACCTCACCATGCTATTAATGGCAAAAGGAGGTGACACTTTCAAGCTCCCTTAAAATTTTTTTTAGCCCTTTTAATGATACACACTAATCCATGTTTAGCCAAATCCAATGGATGGGAACTTTCCCACACCATTTCAGCTAGCTCACCTAACCTTTGTCAGCCATAGGGAGCCACCCAAGCCCATTCCAATGGGGCTAGAACCTTGGTTGACCCAACCTAGCTTAATTCCCCTTCCATTTCAATTACCTTTACACATGTTAACCCCAAATTGACTACACCATAACCTAGCCATGACCTCTCTGAGTCAGATGGTAACCCCTCTCTGGCCGTTCGGCTACCTTGGCTGTTTTAAAAACCCAAACCCGAAAGCTCCACTATGACTTAAAACTTAAAATTAAATGCATCTAAGTGGCACCAATCCAAATGTCCATTAGAGTCTTTCTACCCTCCACCTAGGAAGCATCCCAGCCATCCATGGTAGCCACCATGGACTCCTCTATTTAAACACCACCCTCCACGGTAAAGGGAGGAGAGATTCAAATTCCTTAGAGAGACTCAGCCAAATTGTTCACAGAGCTTCTTCAAGACCTTTTGAGTTCAACCCAACCATCTTCTAGCTTTCTTCCCCACTGACCAGAGCCAATTCTCAGCCCAAGTTTGAGCCCGAAATAGGACACCCCTCAAAACTCCACCAAATCCAATTTAACTTCACCCACACCATCCCATAAGTGAAAAAAGAATATGCCTCATAATAGCTCCATCACCAGACCACCCTAGCATAGACTTTGATCAACACCCAAAATCAGCCTTGATTGAATTTGGGTCTAGGAAATTCACCACGGCCCAAGGCTTCATCTAGGAGCTCTCTAGACTCAACTTAAGTTTTTGGAAGCACCCAATCGAGACCAAACCTTTTGGTCAAAGGTATTGAATTTTCACCTCAAACCGAGCCTATTTTGATTCTCCATGTTCATAGACTTGATTTAGGACTTGATTAATCGTATGGATGTGTTATCCTAGTCTATACGCATTTATAGAAACAAACCCAAAGAGATTTGGTTGAGTAACAAGTGAGATACTAAGGATAGAAAGTGGATGACTCTCGGGTTGAACCATTTGGGGACGATGAGTGGATACCGTTTGATCACGCGTGTATCGGACGAACGACTGAGATCGTGTTGAATGAGCTTTTGGTGCATGAACATCGGGCCGAGTCAGCGCTAACTGAGATGGCAGTACCGAACCAAAAGACGCCGCGTGGAGGCTTCGGAGATGCTCTGGATTGCGTGGCACCACGTGGTTTAAATAGAAAATTAAGGATTTTCTTGAATTATTTAAATCTCATAATTTCAAAAATTTATATCTTGGTGTAGAAAAATAAAAAAAATAAAATAAAAATACTCTCATGCTCAGTGAATAGAGGAGAATAATGTGGAAATGGTTTCATGTCTATTTGATTCATGTGCGATTTTTAATTAATTAAATAGTGTATTTCTTATTTGAATTCTCCATTTGCATTGAAACTTCACCATGACTTGATTTTTGGGGCTTTGGTTCTCTCTGTCATGAGGGATCTTCCCCGATTTTTCCGAAGTCAAGGGAGATCTCTAAGCAAAGATTTTTATTTTTCATATTTCATATATGTTTTGGTAAAATAATTATAATAATTAAAATATTAATAAAAAAATACAAAATTTGTTTTGGTAGGTTCATTGTTGTCAGAGCAACCTAGGGAAAATATAGACTTAATTTAACTCATTAAGAATAACCATAATTGTCATCAACCCCTAAAAATGAAGGAAAATCAAATTGAAGTAATTATAAATGTAAATGGAATGAAAATCATTCTCCACTATAATTTAACGATATAGGGCACCCCATAAAAATTTAAAGTTAATTGGAATTAATTTGACCACTAAAATGGATTAATTAAGTGAAATTACATTTTTGGAACAAAAATAATTATAATAATTAAAATACAACTCAAAAAATCACCAAATTGGTTTTGGGAGCTCCTTATGACCAGAGGAACCTAATAAAAATAAAAGTAGAATTAAAATAAATACTTCATTTTAAGCTATTTTTAAGTATTTAAATAAATAAAAAACTAATTAAAAATCATAGAAACTATAAGATTATAAAAACACACTAAAATGTCACATTTGGCTTCCTGATTACTTGGGATCAATTAAATAATTCTCCTACTTTTCCAAGTCAAGATATTAATTTTTAAAGGCTTAAATGAATTTTCTTTAACTTTTCACTAAAATAATTCCAATATTTAAAATTTAAACCATAAAAATATGAGATTTTTTTTCTCTAGGTTCCCTGGACTCATAGAAATTTAAGAAAAATATAAATTTTAACTTTCCACTTAAATAATATTTTATATTTAATTAATACTCAAAATAAACAAATAATTCTAATAATTAAATTAAATCTCTAAAAATCATGAAAATTGGTTTAAGTGGTCCTCTGACCTAGGTGAACTTCTAGGAATTTTATTAAGGACAGAAATTTTGTTTTGGTCTAGTTATTGAATTTTCATCAAAAATCCCTATTTTTGCATTAAAAATAATTATGAAATTAAATAAATTCAGAAAAATCACATTTTCTCCTCTGATGTTTTAATTAACTCATGATTGGGGTAACTTATAAAATTTTAAAGTTATTTAAGTTTGATTTAATGAATTATGAGGTGTTAATGCCTTAACAGCAAAAGGGTAATTTTGGAATTTAAGCCTTAATTAATATTTAGGCCTAACCAAAGAGTAAATGGGTAATAAATGAGCTTAATTAGCATGTCTTGATGATTGAAATGTGAAAGGGATAAATGGTAGCAACCAATGTCACTTTGGCCTCGTTAAGGATAAATTTGTAATTTCTCAAATTGATGAAATATGGAAGAGTAATTAAATAAGAAGATATTAAGGTTAAGGGTTTGACTTTGGAAGATCATAACCCACTAACTTAAAACCCCAATTAATGGTTTTAAAATGATTTATGATTCTTGATAAGGATTAGAAATATAAATATTTAAATTTTCCTAAATATTACAAATCTACCCACTAAGTTTTAAGGGCTTGGTAGTGAACTAAGCATAATCAAAAATTTGTTTAATGAGGTTTAGAAAATGACATATAATTAACTTGAAACTTTTTAAAAAAAGAAATACTACAAGCACATCTTTGAAAATCAAACCGATTAAGTCCCTTAATTAAGCTAAATTGCCCCTGAGGGCCTTTACCCGTATAATTCGTAAGTGAAACATCAAGTGATAATTATCTCACTTAAAGACATAATCAAAAAATCAGGTTTCACTGAGCATAAGGGTATGAATTGACTGAACCATATAGCAAACATAATAAGACCAAAATGAACTCGAGACAATTTGAGGGACTGTGAAATGTCTAGGGTATCACCCAGGAACTTTTCATGATCCATTGGGAATCTTGGGGGACACTTGGACATATTATGATTTGTTTAATGGAATCATCCCCAGAGATGAACAAATTGGACCCACCAAGGTATGACATAGGATTTGGTAGACATACCTCAAATCTGTACTCTCTGCTTTTCCTACAGACACATTTTAACTCCTACAAAATCATATATATGCCTTGAAAGTACTGACTTTTCAGGTGGAGGAATGGGAAGAATCGATAGGTATACGTTTAAGTTATTGCATTTCAATTTGTTTTTATTTATCTGCACCTCTTATTTCCTGCCCATAAATTTTCATGTTAAACAACAAAGTCATCCTGCATGTCAAAACTGAAACTTTTAGGATAGCCACAAAACTAAAACCAAAACAAAAATTAAAAAATCAAAACAATATAAAATTCACCACCACAATAGTCAAAATATAAGACAACTCAAAATTTAATCACAAACAAACAAAACAAAAATTGCAAATAAATTAAGACGTCGCTATCGAATGATCGGGAATCCCTCGGAGGAGGTAACTTACAGATATTTACTAACAAGATTTCTCAGTCTAAATGAAAGTAAGGAACTCATTGAGTTGAGTTTAGTAAGTTCATTTAGATTAAGTGAATCTGAAGAAAATAGTGGTACCAGAACGAGGGAACCCTGAGATCCTAACCATTGTCGCTCTAATCAACTTTAACATCTCTCATGATATTTAAATAACCATAACCTTAGGAAATATCTGATTTGACATCAGGACTTGACACGATAGAAAACTTAAACTCTCTACGATGAGGAGTTTGGAGCTAACTCTGTAGACAGCCGTTTATAACAGCAATCTACAACAACACGATGAACTGCAATAGCAAGAGGATCTATAACAACATATCTTTTCCTAGAATTAAACATCAAGCCATAAAAATTCGAGGTTTTCCACCTAGTGCGACATAAATCCTCAATTCATCTTTAGGCCTTTGCATGGTTTTGCTATACAATATAAGCCCTAACTCATTTTAGGATTCTGATTTTATCATTCTTCATGGCATAAATCCTCACATCATTCAGGCTACTCGTTTTAGGGTCCCACATCCATAGGCATCACCTTCTGTAGTGGTTACAATGATTTACCCTCTGTCATATGGCACGGTATAGATGTTGAAAGCATTGGAATTTTTCCTGAGATGATTCAAATCTATTGGTTTCCCAAATAACCAGATCTCATTAATTATGTAAGAAAAACCCAGTTTACTAAGAGTTTTCTTGAGAATTCCTCAATATGTAATTAACTAAAGGAATATGTTCCTTTGAGAGCTTCTCTTGACCCCATAACAAGCATTTATACTTGATTCTTTAATTATAGATTGCTTTAAAAATGTTCTCTTTATGAATATGTCTCCAAGCTATGTTCGATCCAATCTCGTTTTGGACATATGTTTTAGGGTTATCCCATCGAAGTTCACTTTACATAAGTTCTCCACACTCCTCTCATTTGTCTATTATCAATCGCATATCCTTCCTTTCAATTTTTCTCTTCTTTGGATCGTTCATCTTATCCTAGAGGGAGATTTTTTTGAATAAAGGAATGATACAATGATTATAAATAGATAAGATGGTGACTCCAAAAATAAAACAAAGAAAAAGAATGAAAACAACCTCCTTGGAATTTCGATGAGAAGGCATATCTAAAAGTACCTTTATTTTCTTAGGATCAGCTTTTATGCCTTTGGGTACCATGAGGTACTCTAAGAAGTTCCTGGTTGAAGTTCCAAATGTGCATTTTAGTGGGTTAATTTAATATTATATTTTCTGAGAGCCTAAAAGGTTACTTTTAAGTCACTTATATGTTGTTCGAATGATACACCTAAAAAATGACTACTTTTTCATATATATTTCATGCTCAATTTTAATAATTTTTATTGATATTGCACTTTAAAGGAAGGTATTTTGTATATTTTTAGTTTTAGGGATAAGAAATGGAGTTTTCATGAAAATGAAGCAAAAACGGTGTAATTTGGAGCAGAAATGAGCAAGAAAGAAAATTTGTCTCGACACATTTTGATATGTCTTTCTATGCTTAATCTCATTTACACTTCTCACACATTATTGAATGAAATTATACTTTAAAGAATGATTATTTTTATGTTTTTTTTGTAGGTCTATAAAGAATGATTATTTTTATGTTTTTTTTGTAGGTCTATCTGTTAGGAACGCAACACAACTAAAATGGGGCAAAACAAAGCTAAAATGGAGTCAAACGAAGCAAAATGGTGGAGCTGCGCAGGGGGGCGCCGACAACGCCAGAGTCGGCGCCAGCAGCGCCATAGAGCATAAAACAACGTCAAAATGGCGTTGACGGCACCCAAAATGGCGCCGACAGCTCTCAGGAAGGTTTGGATGTAATGTTGCGAATTTCTAGAAGATTCAATGTATTTGGACGCTTTTTGGAGGGTTGCTTGAGGCGTCTCTAGGAAAATTTGTCCCTACACTATAATTGAGTGTTTTTATGTCAGAAAAAGTGGTGTGTATCGGTAAAAAAATATGGACAATGTTTAGAGAACTTAGAATAAGAGTAGAAATGTTGATTTCTACCTTTTTGGAGAGCTTGGTGAGGGGATTTTGAGAGAATCTGTAAGGGAATGTTCTAGCATTGCATGGATCAACGGGAGACTTTGTGGGAGAGATTTTCATCTTTCTTTCAAGGAGAAAAGGTTAAGTATTGTGTTCTTCATTATCTTATGATTTTGTAAACACTTATCTAGTGTATTTGCTTTGATTTAATAAAATTTTTCGTTGTGTTTTCTTCGTGCTTTGTGATGTGTTTCTCTTACTCTTTCTTCTTTTTTGGACATAGTGACATGAGAAGATTATGTCGTTATTTTACTTTTACTTTTCTTTTGAAATGAGTAGGATTCATGTTTAGGATATTGGGATGCATGCTAAAAAAAGTTTTAATTATAAATTGTGATGGTTTTTCAACTCCACTCTTAATTTACTTTTCGATCTGGCCAATTGAATTGTTAAAATATGTTATGAAACATATGATCTGAGAAATAAAGTTGAGTTCTACAACAGAGTTAGAATCACATTTAAGTCCATGAAGGAGTATTTCGTTCATGGGATTAAGTGCAAATAAATAGGGGAAATATACATTATTTGGTGTTTAATTGAAGATTTCTAGGGTGACAGACTAAAATTCTCCAATTTGATCTTAGTGTTTAAAAACTAAAGCAAGAGTTAGCCTTCAGGGGAAGGGAAGTGGGAGCTCTGGAGTGGGAACCAGTATCCTCCTAGCCTAGCCACGAATTTAGGGACTAAACCTGGGATTAGCCAATGATTTTCTGTANTCTAAAACTAGCCAATGATTTTCTATAACACTAAATCACGGTAGAGAATTAAAATTCCTCCTTTTTGGCACATACAATATTTAATGTATCTCATTCTTTTACATTATCCAATTCACTACATAAGAACATTACTTCTTAACATCTTAAAGTTCTCCAATCCAACTCATCCAAAAAGTGTTTTCTTTAGAATTTATATTTACATTTAAGAACAGTTACTATCCTTACATTTAACATTCGCATTTAGCAGAAGTTGCTAGATAAAACACCATTTTAATTGACATTCCAAACTAAGGACTAATATTAGTATAATAGAATTTGACTAAGGACATCTTTCCTCACTTCCTAGTGGGATTGATATTCGGGGCTTAATCAGAAAGTTCTATATTACTTAAGCGATACGTGCACTTGCATAGCACTCATAATGTGTGAACTATTTATTATATTTTATAATATTTTAATTTTAAATATTAACTGCTAAATATAAATTGGGTCAAGTTTTTGGTCATCTTTTGAAAGCTAAATTACTGTATAATTACGAGTCGGATCAAGTTTTTGACACCGTCTCAAGGAAATTGAATTGATATAAAACAAGCAAAAAACAACATACACTAGGGGCACATCATCAACCGACGTGTTTTTAACTATATCATCATCGACGTAGACATCAATATTTTCTCCTTTTTTACTTAGAAATATTACGCTCATAAGATGCTGGTAAATAGAGTCAACCTTTTTCAACCCAAAAGACATTATAGTAATGCAATACAGTACAACCCTTCACTCATATTAAAAGCAAATTTTTCAACGACGGTTGGGGTCATCGTGATTTCGTGATAACCAAAGAAAGCATCCAAGAAAATTATGAAAGAATACCCAGTTGTAGATTCCACCAGTGTATTGATCCTCAATAAAGGGCAGTCATTCTTTGGGCAAGTTGCATTCATATTTGTTAAGTCCATGCACTTCCTCTATTTTCCATTAGACTTTTATACCATGACTATGTTAGCTATTCAAGTGGGTTATCACCTACTGGATGTAGCTCACCTCCTTGAGCATCTATACCTCCTTGAAAATCAATCTGATTAAGGCCATAATTGGTGAACCTATCTTATGTTTCACAAGCCATGCAGATGAACTAACATTGAGGCAATGACAAGCCACATTAACGAGGATGTATGAAATCTAAATGAAAAACCAGGTGAAAACTTTATGGTGCTCTTGGAGATTCTGAATCAACAATTCTTTGTGACCTACATAAAAGGTTTCAATGATTAGAAAAAAAATTATGTGGATTGTTAAGGACCGGGGGGATCTTATGCTGGCTTCATCAATTTCAAGGGCCCCTTCCCGTTGGTCATGTATGTCCAACATTTCATGTTCCACGCTCCATGTCGCTCGGAGGTAACACATTCACAGTTGTTCCATGTTCCCACGCATGGTCATAATTTCCCCATCACAACAAAATTTCACTGTTATGGGGTACATAGATACTATAACTTCAAAATTGTTGAGGAGTAGGTGAACATAGATCATGTTATATGTCAATTATACATCCACCAAGAAATCCTCAATATTAGAAAACTATCTGACTTCTCCTCCCCAGATGATTGACAATTTGATTATGTCAAGTGCCTCCTTTCTTCATCAGAAAACCCATATAGAGGCCCAGTCGGTGCAAACAAAAAAATTGATTAGTATGTTGATTTTGTCAAAGGCAACTTTAAATAGAATGTTTCCTGAGCTACCTGTGTCAACCAAAATATTACCCACCTAGAAGTTGTTGCTCATCATTGTAACAACAAGTATATCGTTGTATGGATTCCCTACAAAAAATAAGTCAGCATTAGTAAAAATGATTGGGGAATAAGGATTCCTTTTTGAGGTGGAAGAAACAAAGCAGTATTTTCCCAATTAGCCCCACTTTCGGTCAGGTGTTTTGACTGAATCTCTTACTATTATTGATAGTACTACTCCTATAATATGGATATCATTAGCTCATACGGGACCATTTGAATCATCTTCAACACGTGCCTTCTCCTGCCACTGAGTGTGTACTTCAGGGGCCACAAAATCAAAACAAACTCTTTGATTTTTTCATCCACAATTAACTCTTTGACCAAGTTACAAAGGTGCTTGCATTCCTTTATATTGTGGTCATGATCTTTATGTTATTTGCAACACTTGTTAATGTTCTAGAGAGAGGATCCAATTTTCATCGGCTAGGACTTTCAAAATTATTCTATCTTAAAAAGCCTGCAATAGTTTTTTCATCAAAACGTTTAGCTGTGTGAATCTCGGTATTCCTCTATTGCCAATTAAACAATCATTTGATCATCTGCATCTTTGTCTATTCCTGTCGGCCTCCCTATCCCTGCGTGAGGACATACCTCTTTCATGATAAGGGCGAGCATCCCTCGAGCCTTTCATGCCCAATCATTGGTCAGACTTTTTGCCTTTTGAGACAAGCGGGTTCAAGTACTGCTCTGCTGCAATGTGATCGTTGGCCAACTCCAAGATTTCAACCAATGTTTTGGGTTTTTTCAAACTTAGGAAATATTTGAAGAACACCCTTCAACCCTTAAGTAAGAGCGGGCTTCACAATCGCCAGCTCTAGGTTCCACATTTTGAGCACTTCTTATTTGGAACCAAGTAATGCATGCTTGTAGGCTTTAGTTTAGTCCCTATTAAACGTTCCACAAGGATTTTGAATCCTTGTATGATCTTTGGGCACTAGTGAACTGCATTATAAAGAACTTTTCAAACTCTTCAAAGGAATTAATAATCCCAACCGGTGGTCCATTGACCTACCTAAGAGTCGAATCTCTCATTGTGATCAATATTTCAATATGTTAGAAACATTGAGAAGGTATATTTCCAAATTAAAAGATGCAATGTGATCTACCAGATCACTCCAACCTTTATACAACTCTAAAGATGGAACCTTGAACTTCTCGGGGGACTTTGCATTAATGATCTACCAGAAGAAAACATTCTCCAACTGATGATACACTTCTATTAGAATCACTTGTGGTTTGCTTCTTGACATAGTTTCAACACTATCTTAATACTGAAATTCTTTGCCTCGTTTGACTCGTTGATCAATCTGATGGCCTTGGGTCTTGGGTGCTAGAGGATTAGGTTGTGGGAGAGGTTGCGCTTCCCCTTCAAGCACCACACAGGCCAGTTCTGCAATCTGACTAGCCATTCAATATTGAAGCTCTATTCAAGCACCATCTGGGTTAGTTGCTTATGAAAACATCAAATGCATGCTTGTAGGCTTTTTTTCAGTCCCTGCTTGACATGCCACAAGGATTCTCAATCCTTATGTGATTTTTGGGGTTGGTGAGTTGCGGTGTAAAAGCTTCTTGGACACATCAAAGGAATTAATAATTCCAACTAGGAGTCCATTGACCAACCTAGAAGTTGAATCTCATAGTGCAATTGACATTTCAACATGTTAAAAACTTTAAGAAAGCATATTGCCAACTCAAAAGATGTAATGTGATCGGTTAGATCACTTCGACTTTTATACAGCTCCAAAGATGAAACCTTGAGCTTCTCGAAGGGACTTTGCATCAATGATATGCACAGAGAACACATTCTCCAATCAACAATACAATTCTATTTGACTCACTTGTGGTTTGCTCCTTAACATAGTTTCAACACTATCTTAGTATTAGAATTCTTTCACTCGTTCGACTCTTTGAGCAATCTGATGACCCTGTGTGCTGGAGGATTTATTGTGGGAGAGGTTGCACTCTCCCTTAAAGCACCACGCAGGTCAGTTCCACAATCTGACCATCTTCAATATTGAAGCTCCTAGATTTCTTATTGCCCAAATTTTCTGAAAGACTCCATGTTAGAGGTTTCTCCTATGTATGTTCCTTCTCCGTGATGTGCTACTCTTCTTGTTGAAGGCATGACTCCATGCTCACTACACCTTTTAGGATGTTGAATCCCAAATATCCTCTGAGTCACACCTAAGGAATAAAGCATTGGTCAGATGAGAGGAATGAAAGGAGTATGAGAAAAAAAGAGCTAGTCACAAGTAATGTCAATTTTATGAGATTTATTCAATAGTCTTTTATATGGAAATGAACCTCCTATTTATGATCATAAGAGAGGTCTGATAACATACATGATTGTCCTTCCTTGATGGGAACATTATAATGACTTTATGATTCATTACATTTATACATATTTTTAACCAACTTTGATATCTTTTGATATTGGTAATTGATGTTGGTGTTGTTCCATATTTATAATTGCCCCTGACACCGTTTCATATTTGTATCTACTCGACTTAGAAATTTGGTCTTCGTTTGGTCAGCTGAAATTTATTGGTCGATTGACGGATCTTTGGTCGACTTTTTTGAGGGGATCTATTGTGAAGAGTTATTATCCTTAAGATAGGTTATTCCATCAGACAAAGGGTACTCATTGTAAATTAATAGGCAACCTTGCTTCAATCAAGAAATCTTCATAGAAGAAGTCTCATTAAGTGATTTTTAATTTTTTGAATTCCCTTAATCTTTTGTCCCGACTAACTTTTATTTGGTCAGCTCATGAGTTGACCCAACCAAAATGAAACTAGATAACTCGATCAATTGTTGCTTTCTTCTCACGATCCATTGAATCTCTTCGAGATTCGCAAAGTTGTATTTCTGTTTTATATTATAAAATATATTTTAAATTTATTTTATATATGAAAATAAAATAATATTTTTTTTTTAAATTTGATGATCATTTTTAGAGTGTGAACTAACCCGCAACTACACAGTTATTTACTTTCCCGACCAAAAACTTGACCCAGTTTTTTTAGGCGGCTAATATTCAAAATGGATTTGATATAGAGTTTAGAATTTGCTTTATGATTTACACACCAGGGGTGTCACGCAAGTGCACGTATCATTTAATTAATATAAAACTTTCTTTCAAAAACCCTGAGTATCGATCCCACGGGGAAAGGTGTTAATTCTTAACGACTTCGGTAAAAGTTCTAGTCTACAATATCTCATCTTAGCTCAAATTTTCCAAAAAGTTTGATTTTCCAAAATTCACCACTTTAATCTAAAACTAGTTAACTAAATTAAATAAAAGCCTAATCTATGGAGGTTGGTTCAACTTTAGAATTTTTTTTTATAATCAAAATCTCACCCCTCTTACAATGAATATAGTGGCATGAGTAGTAGAAGAATTGATAGAATTATGTAAAAAATTTTATGCCAACAAAGAACATACTCACTTCTGAGTGTATATGTACATTTATTATTTTAATAGGTTTACACAACTAACAGAGATGCGAAGGTGATTAAAACCTTTACAACTCATGGTAAGGAACCCATTCACTTACATCAATTGTCATCTAAAAGCTCCTAATAAAAACAGATCATGAAGTATATTTCCTTTAAAGTTGCATCGCCACATGAACTACTTAACCATAGCCAACCAGACAATGTGAGTGCACTGTAGTTGTGAAGTCATCTCTCTTCCGAGTCTTAGTCTCAACTTACAACAAATTTTAACATAACCTATTACTAGTACATTATGTCAATGAAGCAATGGAGATGTTATCACATAGAAATCAAAATTATTCTTTCTTAAAAAAAATTTCCTATGCATGTCAATGCTTCACCACAATAGAAAAGAGCAAGGAAAATTACTCACTAAGCATATAGAAAACACATGGAATCTTCATTGCAAATGACATTGAAATCACACAACTATATTGCAATAATTCAAAGAAAATACAAAAAGAGTACACGACTTATCTTTACAGAAGATTCACACCCTCCTTGTACAACAAATAACAATCTCTTTCACTTTTCTCCAAAGTCCCAAAAGTCACCAAGACTCCAAAAGACACTTCCTACACAAAGAAACACTAAGCCTCACTCTTTCTTCTCCCTCTAGGATTACACCAAACACACCCCCTAAAGATACGAACAGACATAAACGAAGAGAGTCCAACACTTGGAAATCTCACTTTTTAATATAACCCTCAAAATCCCAAGAGTCACTTTAGATGTTCCTTTCAAAATATGTCCAAATATTTTGTACTTTTAAAAAAAATTGATTATGGCGCCTATGCACCCAATTGTGGCGCCTAGGCGCCAGTCTTCTAAAAGCATGAAATAACTGTTTAGCGCTTAGGCGCCATACCCATTTTTCATCCATGCTTGATTAACCCCAATTTACTCCATTTGACTCTAAATTGCTCCGTTTTTTTGCTTCATTTGTTTCAGACCCATTTTTCTTATATGCTCTTGTTTCTGTTCATTTTTCTCTTTTTTATTTTAAAAGGAGTCGTCAGCTTGTCGATCGTCGTATACTTCCCCCATTCGAATAAGTCTCCCCCTCGAACCATATAAATGCTCGAAGAAGAGAGGAACTGAATAAGAAGGGACATACGACAAAGAGACAAATAAGAGAAAAAGTAAAATGTGTAGAGTCTACGTGCGATAAACCTCGCAAGGATAGGTTAAAAATTTCCGCCCAAACAAGATCGGGCAGAGACACCTTAAATCAATATCCGCAAAAGAAGTATCTTTATAGGCTACCCATAACCAGAGAGTCAGGTGTATATACCTGTTCTGGGGTCAAGAGCACTCTCAGAGGAAAGTGTTAATACTGGTTAATTACATCTTGAGGGAACCCAAGAATACTCTTGATAAAAGGAGTTTCGCTTCATATTATCTTAGACATGGGGTGTAGGCAATCAAAGAAAGGCTATTCCGTGTGGGAACAGTCCAAGTGCTTCAAAGCTCACACTAAGCAATCGAGCAGATAGTGAGTCTCTCACATCCCAAATGGGTAGTGGCTAATCAGCACACGGGGCCCACGGATTAACCTAAATCACCTTGATTGGGATATCCCAACACGTCAGAGCACGTCTGGGCCATAAGGGCAGAGGACAAATCGTCATATCTCGAATGGGCGGCAACTCATCAATATCCGGTTATCAAGGTGATATCAATGAAGTCAAGAAGTGATAGGGCTCATAAGGGCTCAACAGAAAGGAAGGTAGAGTGATCCTAAAAGGTAGAGGTAACTAGGTAGGGGTACCACGAACCCGTCATCCACAGCTACTAGAACCTTAAGTCTACCTGGTCGAGAAGGTAGTCGACCCAACACGTCCTGAGATCCCCGGTCAACAATCCGTGAATTGCAACCTCGATAGCCCTAAGGTCAAAGGAAGGAAACTTTGTCATATGACTACAAGCTGGAGCTCCAAGATATGGTACTTAGACCTCCCAAAATAGCAAGGATGCCTAAAGAAAGAAAGAGAAATGGAGATTCAAGTACAAAGCTAGAAACACTCCAAACAAAAGGACTTATACCCCACCTGGGTCGAGGAGCCTTCTAATTTCTTAGGCACACTAGACAACCACCTATAAAAGGTTATGCTAGGCCAGTCAGGTTAGAGAAGCACGGGGACTTCTCCTCGGTACATGAAAATATGAATGCAGTTATCTAGAGCAGTCCTAGATATTGTGGAAGCCCTATTAATATATGCAGGAAAGTAAAAGTTATAATTTTTAGATCCTAAATATTTTAATCCTAAATTTTAATAATCTTGAATATTTTATTTAGGATTTTATAGAAATTTAGGAATTTAAATCCTAAAGAGCTTATGTTATATCGTGAAATCCCAGATAAATCACAGAAAGAAAACAAGGAAAGACACATGCAACTGCAGACATGCAACATGATGTAAAGAAAGCAAAACAAGTCAGATCAAAATAATAAACAGGCCGGTGCCGCTGGGTCAGCAACATATCCCAGAAAAGAAAAAAAGGCGACCGGACTTCGCATATACATGCCCGGTCCTAATCCTATACATCAATATAAAATGCAGAATTAAGATACAGGGCACGAGCATCTGCTCCTAGTTCCCTCCACGTGGTGCTCGTGCTAACGTCTTGGAACCCGTGCCCGTATCTTGTTTCTGCTATGAGACTCTCCTAGACTCTAAAAATACATAGAGAAAAGAAAAAGACTCAATCCTGCATGAAAACAAGTGTCAGCGGGAAAACTCACATGCACATAATGTATCATGAGCCATGCCTTAAAAGTGGGGGAGCTAATAGCACCTGCAAGAAAAATTGTAAGAAATCATTACTTGCTCCCCCCCCCCCCNNNCCCCCCAGTAGCGGTACCTGTGTGTGTGTATAAAAGTAGGCATGCCTCCCTGTAGAAGAACGCCCTAACACACTACCATACATATGCAATATGCAGTGACATCACAAGCATAATGCAAAAGAAAGATATCTAGCTAGGGCAACCAATCAATAGAGAACAATAGCCAAGTATCAAAAAGACTTCCTAGCACCCAAAGTCCTAGCCTAGCATACCATCTAACGAAAGGTGTGTTAACCTAGTATCTAAGTGAGGGGTAAGTCTAGGTATATTATGACTTTGACGGGGTCGTCATACCGGCCCCATCCTAAAGATCCGAAGAATCTAAAGGGTGTCACGAAGAATGATGACACGAGTTAGATCTATTAGATCTTTAGCACAGTCATACTCGTGTCAATCCCGATGACTTTAACTCGTATTTCCCACTGGGATCAACCCAGCAAGCAATGCTCGTTAAGGCATCGCGACCAACACGGGGTCACTCTCCTAACGAACGCAAACAATGCTCGTTAAGGCATCGCGACCAACACGGGATCACTCTCCTAACGAACCTGGCTCGACAATGCTCGTTAAGGCATCGCGACCAACACAGGATCACTCTCCTAACGAACCTGGCTCGCTATCCATGCAAACAAGCAAATGCAAAAGCTAATGCAGGCAAATCAAAACATATAAGTAGTGATACAGAGTATGTCAGGAAGGCAGTGACTCGTAGGAATGGGCATGTCGTAGCAGCAGGGGCCCAAGAAGAGGGTATACTGGTAAGTTAGTGACCCGAGGATGGGCATGATGTGACGCCAGCGGCCTAAAAAGGGGTGTACTGGTAAGGTAGTGACCCGAGGATGGGCATGCCATTACTGTAGGGGCCCAAAAAGGGGGTGTACCAGTAAGGTAGTGACCCGAGGATATGGGCATGTCGTGGCGGCAGCGGCCTGAATAGAGGGTATCCCGGTAAGGCAATGACCCGAAGTTAGGCATGTCGTGCGGCAGGGGCCCGAAAAGAGGGTATGTCGGTAAGGCAGTGATCCAGTGGTAGGCATGCCATAGCGGCAGGGGACCGAAAAGTGGGTATGCCGGTAAGGCAGTGACCCGAAAGAATGCAACTTAAGTAGACAATATCGATCATGCAGCAAACATATACATGCACATACACAACATACAAAGGAGCAACTGACAGGTCGATTGGGATGGAACATCCGGTCAAACTAAAGTGTTGTGTCAACCGGGCCAAGGTAGTCGGCTGAAACACAAGTGACATGACTGGTTCGGAATAATCGCCAGAGGCATAAGTGGTGTCAGTGCAAGTGTAAGTGCAAGATACAAGGTGCAAATGCAAGTGCAACTGTGATATATGACATACAATATGTAACATGCAAGACATGTACATGCAAATTATGGGGTGCATATGACCACATATGATAGCGAGTCACGCTCGTACTAACGACCTCACCTAGAAAACCTAAGGTTTAAACCCTTAGATATGCGGCATCGCCGCCTCCAGCTTTGGTGTGGGAATGTGGGGACTTTTCTCCCCAGATCTCCAAAGGGAAAATTCTCCACGGCATCGCGAAATGTGCTAGTTACAAAGCTTTTCCCATTTCGTGAACTCCTCCAGACTTTACAAAGTTAGCTAGCTACGAAGCTTCTCTTGCTTTGCCAAGTCCGACCCCCTAGCTTCTCCAAGTAAAGCTGGGGAAACCCAAAGCAAGGGGAGTGAGGGACTCCAACCCATCGGGACTTGTGCTAAGACTCACAACTAAAGGGAGACATTCGGCTCTACCGGAGGTGTTTGGTTACGCACAGGAAGTCCTAACCTAAGGGCTCGCTCTATGAATCTGACGATCAATCACATAAGTATGTTGACATGCAGACCCATGCCGACGCACGCACCCCATGTGGGCGATCGAACCCACACGCCTAGATACCACTAAACTTAGGGCTAGTTAGGAGTTTAGGGGATCTTACAACCGCGAAGGTTGTGGATGCGTTCTCTTTGCTTCCTACAAGCCGTCGATGTCCAATCTTTGCTTCAGTGTATCCCACAATGAATCATGCAACGAGGAGAATAGGAGATAGTAATCAGTGAGGTCCGCTTTCCGGTGAATCTCGCAACTTCATGAAGGGTTCGATTGGGTTAAGATCTTGCTCAGATTCATTTCACAATACATAACACAAAGTGAGTGGGAGAACGCGATGTCACAAGCTCACCTTATCGTCCCCATCGGCGGGGAGATAAATACTGACTTATCGATGGTGTGCGCCGAAAGCGGAGGATATGCGGGAGAAAGCCCAAAAAATTGAAGCCTTTCCTCACCATTTTACTCTGGCAAAAAATACAACACCAGCAAGGCAAAAGCCGGCAAGATGAAGGAAGTCCAACGAGTTTGACAGGGTTAGCCGAGAAAAAGAAGAAGAAGAAGAAGGAAGAGAAAAAAAATAAAAAAATAAAAGAAAATTAAAAAAAATCGGAAGAAGGAGAAGAAGGAGAAGAAGGAATATAAGAAGAAGAAGAAGAAGACGAAGAAGAAGAAGAAGAAGAAGAAGAAGGAAAAAAAGAAGGAGAATAAAAAACAAAAATAAGGAGAAGAAGAAGAAGAAGAAGGAGAAGAAGAAACAGGTGAAGAAGAAGAAAGAGAGAGGCGCGGCCGGTGAAGCAAGACCGACAACGAGCGGAGCCGGTGATGGAGGACTTCGCGAATCGATCGAGAGGGGAGAGAGAGAGGCGTTTAGCGATGGATATGGGAGAGGGAGTGGCGGTGAGGGGATGTGAAGGGAAGGATGGTTTGCGTTTTTTTTTTAAAACACACACACACACACACACAGAGATATATATATATATATATATATATATATATATATGTATATATATATATATATATATATATATATATGTATGTATATGTATGTATGTATATATATATATATATATGTATATATATGCATGTATGTATATATATATATATATGTATGTATATGCATGTATGTATATATATATATATATGTATGTATATGCACGTGTATATATATAATATATATATATATATATATATATATATATATATATATATATATATGTATATATA
>JXCR01144383.1:193846-216304 GCA_002079205.1 Phalaenopsis hybrid cultivar
ATAATAATAATAATAATAATATTATTATTATTATTATTGTTATTATATAATAATAATAATTATTATTATTCAATTAACCTCTCCCCGCGCATTTTCGCCGAACACGTCATCACGATAAAAAGAACGTCTCCCTTAGCTAAAATTGACGTTCTGGACGCACCAGTGTGGTCCGTTTAGTCGTCCGGGGGTCATTTGGACCGCTTTTTTAATGATTTGACGAAAATGATAATTCACACATTTTTGGCCCGCCTGCGGAATCGTGGTGCAACGAGCCCCTTTTCCAAGTGGAATCGATGTTCTGAACTCACTAGTGTGGTCCGTTTTGGCGTTTGGGGTCATTCATACCACTTTTTCGACTATCAAGTCAAAAAATGATAATCTGCATATTTTAATTCCGCACGCGAAATTCTGATGTAACGAGCGTCTTTTCCAAGTGGAATCGATGTTCTGAACTCACTCGGGTGGTCCTTTCGGCGTTCGGGGCCATCTGAACAAGCTCGCTGGTACTCAGGTCAATTCGAGTCAAATTTGTGCGTGACGCGATAACTAATTTTCGTCGATTACAGGTGGACACCCTACACCTATGATATCCAAAAATTGATGCCAACAGCTCCATTAACCCAATTTACTCCATTTGACTCTAAATTTCCTCCATTTTTGCTTCATTTGGTTCAGTTGCATAACATATAATACCAGTAATAAAAAATACAAAAAATACATTCTTTTAAAGTGCAATATCACTAAAAAATAAACATTACGTGCATATAAAAATTGGTACATTTTTAGGCATGTCAAAGTGCATAACTGAAATGAAAGAATTTAGTAAAATACTAGTTTTTATTTCAAATAATTAAAAGTGGCTTCCAAAGTAAACTCTCATTAGGACGGCCAAAAGAGCTTGTTGTTCGTAAGCAACTCATGTTCGACTCATTAAGTAGCTTGTAATCAATTCATTCGTTAAGCAACTGAGCGAAACATGACCAATTTTTTCTTAGCTCTATTTATAAAAGAGCCGAACACAAATAGAGATTTATTTGTTCGTATTTGGCTTTTTTTTGACTCAAAATAATTAAATAATTAAATAATAATATATAAAAATTAACATAATGAAACTTTTTATATGACATAAAAGATTTGTTTTATTTAAATATAAAAAAGAAAATTTAAATGTTAAATATGTAAGTCATAAGAATTTTGGTACTTAAGTAAATGCCCATTAAAGTGATATTACATATATAAATATATAAGAATTGGGTGGTAGGTATGTAAAACCCTCTAATTTTTCCCAAAAGGTGCTTAGCTTTTTTCCATACCCCTGAAAGGAAAATATTTTCATACGGAATACGCACGCAGCTCTGCATGCGTAATAACTTCTCAATAACCTCAAATTCGGGGTTATTGAAGGATTATTGGAATGTTATTCGGGTATTAATTCCAATAACCTTCCAATAATCTTCGTGGGTTCCATTTCGATGTTATTCATATATTATTCTAGTGGTATTGTGGCGTTAATGGAGTACACATGCAGAAATGTGTGCTTATTCCGTATTGAAACATTTCCCCTGTTGAGAGGTGTTAATGCACAAGAGTTGGTGTTAGGCAAGTAAATGAGCATCTTTTTTAGTTCCACATAAGTTGGAGTAAAAATGGTATGCATCTGTAGCACTCAATATGAGGAAATCCAACCTCCAAACTTGCGAAGTGGAAATGTAAATATTTTGCTAAAAAAGTTTTAATTTTTTTTAATTTTAATTTTACTAACCAAAAACACTTTTCTCAATACAAATTCAACCCGATTACAAATAAATCCTTTTGGGAGCTGCGTCGAACATAATTATAAATAATAATTGATTTAAAGGAGTAAAATATCAAAAAAAATTGAAATTATTACATATCGAGCATATGTAGCATTACGTGCATACTCTAATAATATGCCGTCATGTGTGCTATAACGACCCACCTCCTGAGGAGATTATTAAAGTGAAACTACAAAAATTATTGGGAAGTTATTGAAACATTAATTCTAATAACGCCAGAATAACCTCTCAATAATCTTTCAATAAACTTTCGAGTTTTACTCCACAATAATCTCATAATAACATCCTGATAATAAACTCATAATAACACCACAATAAACTCTCAAAATTTTCTCAAATTTACTTCAATAAACTCCCAATTGCCGCATATTAGATAGACCAACTCGTCTAACTCGTGAGACGAAAGTTTTCCGGCCTCGACACGTACGCAGCATCGAGGGTATTGTATGAGCGATAGGCGCGCTGGGGAAAAATTTCGGTTACTCTCTTTGTGACGGTTTCCCTTGACTGGTATCAGACTGCTTCGCTTTTGCTCGGACCAGCGGATTAAGCCCTAATTGAATGAGAAAGAACCCCGATTTTTGCTGAAATCCTACGCAGGCCATGTGTTTCCGGCGAGAGCAGGGATAGTCCCCTATATGGTTTATTTTACCGTGTATTCTTGCCTCGGTCTATGTGAGATGAAGAGTCTGCTGGAGAGGACGAAAGTCGTGCTGCGGCACTTGCCGGCGTCGTTTAGTGAGCCGGCTCTTATGGAGCAGATCGACGGAAAGTTTGCCGGAAGGTACAAGTGGTTTTGCTTCCGTCTGGTGAAGGACAGGTTAGGAATTTTTTCTGTTAAACTACGACCCTTGATCATGATCAATAAGACAACCTAGCTCATTACGTATTGCTTCCTGTTGTTATTTTCTTGATCGGTAGTTCAATTTCAATGTAGGTTTTTCTATTTACCGTTGATATTGTGTTGTAATGCCTGCAATGCTTATTGCAGCCAAAAGAATCAACGATATTCTCGAGCTTACATGGATTTCAAGAACCCTGAAGATGTCTTTGATTTTGCCGAGTTCTTTGATGGACATGTATTTGTTAACGAAAAAGGTGAGTTTTTCCTGTACATTCTATTTCAGTGTGCATTTTTTGCCCATTTTGTTTGTTTTTTTTTTGGTGAACTTACCTTGATCTACACAAAATCCATCAGCTGTTACATGTTTAGCCTTAAACACAGCCTTGAAGAGCCGAAGTAATGTAGAGTATAGGGGATAAGATCAAACTATGAAGATTCTTGAGGGTCGTTTAACTGACTAACATATATAAGATTAAGCTAGCAATCTCTTTTAAGGGTTGGATCTGACTTGCAGGGCTAGGATATCCAGGTTGTTAATTCACTGTGTTATGTTCTTGAGTGGATATCACAGATTGATTTATGTAGCCATTCTGGGCACTAACTATTTCATAATCCACCAGAGCAAAACATGCATGCACACATGCACACTCAACAATAACAACAACAAAAACAACAAGCCT
Source organism: Phalaenopsis hybrid cultivar (assembly GCA_002079205.1). Classification (NCBI taxonomy): domain Eukaryota; kingdom Viridiplantae; phylum Streptophyta; class Magnoliopsida; order Asparagales; family Orchidaceae; genus Phalaenopsis; species Phalaenopsis hybrid cultivar. The sequence goes on from JXCR01144383.1 coordinate 197,188, forward strand.
TTATCCCACCACTTGGGTTGGCTGCATAAATCTTTTTTTTTCATTGTGCCTTGTTGTGCATCATATTTTCATTTATTTCCAATAAATTAAGATATTTCTTTATATCACATTAACAAGTTTTTTTAGGTCCACCTATACCTTTTTTGAACACAAGTCGATTCTAAAACATTTACTCTTCTAACTAAGGGTCTGTTTGGGGCAGCTGCAGCTTATCCAACTTATCCAAATAAGTAGCTTATCCTGATAATTTCTTGATCAGCAACTGGTCCGGATAAGCTGACTGACTGTTTGGTTTGAGCGTTTGGAAAACAACTGATTCTGAATGAATGCTTATTTTGCCCCTGTTATGGATAAACTGCTTAGCTGTTTAGTTTGTGTGTTTGGAAGACAACTTATTTGCAACTTTTTCTGGATAAATAACCAATGTGGCACGCAACAATTGTGTTGTTCAAAACAAAATGACAATAACTACACATTAGATATTTCAGAACAAATAAAATTTTTTCATAACAGTACAAAAATGACATACGCCTTACCTAATAATTTGGAAGAAATCGTTAATAATTTATGAACATTAGCGAATGTTATTAATTATATTAGTCTGTCATTCATACCACAAATTTTAAGGCCTCATAGAAAATGTTATGAAATTTGCCAAAAGATTAGGCTAATTAAACTAAAATTTTCTTATAAAAAAGCAAAGGATCACGCGGAAAAAAGTAAAGAAAAACTAAAGAAAGCAAGTGAAAAATAACAGAAGCAAAGTAATCACTTACTCCGTCCCTAAGAGAGTGTTGTATTGTTGGGGCAGAAGCAAATGGGATCAGTCGACTTTGACGAATTATAACCACAAACCCCGCCTGAATCAATGCATACCTTGCACCACTCTTTCCCCACACTCCACTTCAATCCAAAACCCTTCTGCAATGCCTCCCCAAACTTGGCCATGCTGTTATTCAACGGCGCAGTCGCCATTTGATTCGTCGGCACCACTGCTTTCAATTGACATACCCCCAACAAATCCAGCAGAAATGATGACGACCCCGTGTCCAACTTATAATACGAGCACAACCCAATGAGATCATTAAAGCACAAGATCTCCGCTAAGCCAGCAAGCGGAATACCGCAGTTGATATAGACCGTCAAGTTGAGATCGAGATTGGCAAATTCGAAGAGTTGGAATTGATGCTGGTGTTTTTAAAGGTATGCAGGCAAGGATTGCCCTGGAAATCGGAGTCAGTGCCGAAGAAGCAGTGCTGAAGAAGGAGTGCCAAAGATGCAGGGAGCGGCTCTGCGAGCTTCTTTTAGTCCCAAATCGCAAACGACGGGAGAAGGAAGAAGCAATGCCGAATCTGGGAGGGGGTAGTAGAGTAATTCATAACTAAACACGACCCGTAGGGATGATCCAACAGGTGACGTTATTCGTAAAATAGAAACAACGATTTCAAAAACGTGGTTCAAACGTGCAAAACAAATGGAAGGACGGTGTTTTGAAAACGTCGCCCGCTGTTTTAAGCTGCTCCAAACGGGCCCTAAATCATTAGATGGTCAACTTTTAATGTGACCAAACCATCTAAGACGATTTTCTCTAATCTTGTCTGCCACTAGAGCTATCCCAATCCTTTCATAGATACATTCGTTTTCCATTTTGTCTCTAATTTTCAAGCCACTCATCTACCTAAGCATTCTCATCTTAGCAACAATAACTTAGTTTTATGATTCTCTTTTATAGGAATTCAATGCATTGCCTCGACATTTGCATCAGGCAAATCTTTTACCTGGTACCATAATGATGCCTTAGCAAATCAAACTCTTGAGCTTGCAAGGCACATGCTTAGGGATCCACTTTTGGTGTTAATCTTTAATAAACAAACGCTATGAATAATGATTGAAATTAGGTATTCGGTTTTTCAATCAATCTAAAGTTGAGCTTGGGACCAATATGGGGCTTGCTTTGTGTATCGGCAACAGCATTTGGTTGTATTCCTACTTTCTTAGGTGGAGTTTAATGGAAGGTGAGCTAGCTAAGTCTTGCTTAGGCTTGAAAATCCTATCAAATTTGTGAAGGCGATAAAATTTCCTAAAAATATTTCAGATGCTTATCCAATTTGAGCATAATGCTTATCTTGAAGCCTTTTTATAATCTATGTCGGCATTATTGATGAATGATTACATACTTAAATTTATGAAATTATAGTTGTCAAACACTTAACTTGAATTAATTGCTTAAAGTATTACTAACGTTCTTATAACTATTACTTGTTAGTAGAAGGATTCATAAAATAATACATTCAACTTTTAGTTGTTAAATTAATAGTTTTAAAATTCCTACTTAGTTGTCTTACTGTCTTGTATTCTTGGCCTTAACTTTTGTTTAAGCTGTACCTAATTTACCAATAAGAGACTTGTTAACAATTTTAATGGGCACAAGTTTGGAAGTTCTATCGTTAATTATGAACATGAAACAGTAGCTTAATATCAATATGGTTAACAGTTTCAACCGACGGAGACTTAATTATGAAATAATCATTAACAATTAAAGTTTGTCATTGTGATATTAATTATTTTGTTGGTGTCAATGTCGAGTGATGATGTTACATAAGGGGTTGGATGAATTGGTGCTTTCAATTTTCACTTTGACAAATTAAAACGTGCTGTTTGTAAGCTGAAGAGAAGATGAGGTAACTTGTAAATGTGCTAATCAAATCAATAAAAACAACTATGCAAGGAAGGAACATGGATTCTAATATCTAGAGTCCTATTTAAAGTTGGGGAAATTCAAAATAACTTTTGTGCTTTTATAACCAACAAGAACTATCTAATTTTAGTTTACAAAAACAAAGTATTTCTAAAGGCATATGGCCATTTGGAATAACTTTTAAATTTTTTTCTTTTGTTTTGATTTGAAACAAAACATATTTGACATGTTTGATTAAGATATTGTTGTTTTTAAAAACACTCAAAATATCTAAAATTTATTGTGTTTTAAAAATTTTGTTTATTTATTTTTAGCAAAAAATAAAAAATACATCAAACAAACATATTTAAAAAAAAAGAAAAGGAAAAATAAAAAAATAAAGTGATAACATACAAGCTCTTAGCAAAACAAATTTAAAATCTTGTTTTGTAATTTAAACTCAAAACTTTTTATCAAAATGAAAATTGAAATCAAAGCTAATTGTGATCATAAAACCTATAATGCTCATCCTAAAACCTATAACTATCATCCTACAACTCTTCCAACACTTGCAAATGATTTGGCAAAGCAGAACTCATACACTTTGGAAGAAAAAATGAATTCAATCTTCAAAAATTGAAAGAAGGGTTTAACTCTGAGAGTTTTTGGAAAGAAGTGAATTAATTCCTTTTTTTAGCATTAGATTTTTCTTCTCTTTAGAGTAAGACACATGCTATAGTGCTTAGAGTTCATTTTAGGAATTAGAATGTTTGTTAGAGATATATGCAATGGTGCTTGTTAATTTTTGGTGGCAGAAAATAACATTTTAAACTTAATTGATCCAATATGTGCTGTTGGGTCTTGAGAGAAGAGCTATTAGGTTTCAAAATGTGTTCTAGATTTTGTTCTTGTCGAGATTTTGATGTGAAGAGTTGGTAAATTTTATGACTTCAATCACTTGCGGTTGTTGAAGGTGTAGAGCAATGGCATGATATTTAAATAGTTAGAAGTGCATTTTTTCTTTTTCTAGTTAATGATTTAACGCTAAAATCATAATATATAATACCCCTTGCGCTAAAAAGCATTTTAAATATAATGGTGATCAAATTAAAGTTTTATTTGAATGTATAAGCTAATTACCTAAAAAAATTTGAAGTACCATAGAAATTCAATTTTACATAAATAATTTAAACGTCACACAAAATGAGTTCTCATTTTGGTAATTGTGCTCTCAAAATTCAAAGTTATTCAAGTAAAAACCATTATTTTTGGCTATTTTTGAATCAATAAAATACTGTTTTGATTGTGAGATTAGGCCAAAAGTGCAAGTTATAATCTATGACCTCTAAAGACTCACATGACTCCTAATAACCTTCAAACTAGTTGTTGTAGATCCATTTAGCTCTAAAGAACTTCATTTGACATGCTTGAGCTTGCTTCATGACTTTCACCGTGGTCCAAGTGATATAGCTTTTGTGTTAAGTTCTTTGCAAAGTAAACAATTCAATTCTATTGTCATTTTCTGAAATTAATTACTAGATGCATCATCAAAATATAATCGTACGCTATTATCAAAATTATGGCCATCTAATTTGAGGCTTATGGGGTAAAAAATCCGATATTATTTACAAATATGTGATAAAATGCCATAAAAACTAACAGTTCCATGTCAAACATGTTTTTTAGTTAAGTAGGGTAATATTTAGTCATTTTACAAAAATATTTTTGTTACTCCTAAACTTATTACATTTATCGTGTTGAAGGTCTTATTTTTGTTTCCATTAGAACCTTAATTTATTCAAGCATTAAACTTTGACAACATTAATAATTCTGCTTGTCCATCATTTAATTTTTAAGCATAATAATGTGTTTGGCATTTTCTTTTGAACTAATATGTATAAATGCGGTTGAATATAAGAGATGGTTTGACCCTCTAGTTTGTCACATTGTCTGCTAGATTTAAAATGTATTATTCATAATTGGATTTTTTATACTTTTTTATTTTAAAATTTCTCAAAGTCTCTTCAATAGTTTTTTCGGCATGATTATGCAAAATATCTGCTTAACCCTTACGCCATTGTCATTTTGCAATGTGGAGTATTAAAATAGCATGTGCTATTTATGCCATACACGGGCAATAACACATATTGTATAGCCCTTTTAGCATTACTATTTTAATATTTTGGGTTATAAATTAACATTACATTATTATTTATTATTATTAGTTTTATTTAATTTTTAGTTTCTATTACGTCCTATCTCCTCTTGTCGCATGCTTGGCTTCCTCTTTAGTGTATTGATTATGATTATGAAATTTAATAACTTAGCATTTTTAATAATTTCTAGTTGTTGCTTTATAGAAATGGAGAAGTATGATGGATTATAATCGCTTCAAAATTTTAGTTTTTGTAAAATATTATTGGGCTTTGATTCAAATATATATAATCATATGGACATTGTTGCCTTTTTATTTTTAAATAAAATAAATGAAGGTAATGAGTTATTAATGGAAAAAATTAGATGTCGAGCCAGATGAAGATAATGAACTATTTATTGGTAAGGAAAATTTGAGCTGCAATATTATTGTGAATACAACCTGTGTTATGAAAGTAACTATAATATTTGAGAGTCATCTAAAGGCAAAAAAAAAAAAAAAAAAAACTTTATCCAAGCTTAACATTATTGTCATTAACTATGAAATTGATGGTGTGATGAAGAAAATTATGATTTACCATATAATGATTATTTTGATGAAGAAAGTGAGGATTTTTTATTTGTCATAATGTTGATATTTCTCAATGTGAGTAGTATAGTTTTTAAAAAATATTATACTCGTAAAACTTGTAATTTTTTTATTTTTAAGTGCTTGAGGTGTTGAAAATTTGAGCATCACCTTGGTTGTTTTTATTATTATGATGGTTTGTTTTTCATAAATAAATATTTATATTTAGTTCCATTTTATTTCATAATTTTTTAATATTTAACCTCGCATTTACCATAATGCATATTGTGCTATGCACCATGACTCCTTGATAACTTTTGTGCTATGATGCATTATTTATTGATAAGCATGCTCCCCTCTTATTGCATCCATAGACAAATCCAATATGGTTATTCCATAATAAATGGTTGAATCCTTTACTAGTCCATAAATTATGTTGCATAGGCTCAAATTTGCATTCCTAACAAAATTATCCTCCCACTCCACTATGTGTTCTAGTTGAGGATTTGTAATTTTATTCAAGTTACAAACTATTTTGTTTCACGTGCTCTGGGTAGAGTGTGTTTTGAAGTTCTAGAAGTTAGCATTAAAATAATGCTTGACTAATAAAATAATAAGATATTTAAACCCCAATTAGGGTTTTAAGAGATTTATTGTGTAAGTTAAACATTCATAAATTGCTAAATCTAGCCACTTGTTTAGAATAATCTTGGCAATAATTTTCTTGTAAATACTTAAAAAGAATAATTTAACTTATTTTAACACTAATAAATGGGAAAAAAAACTAGGTGAGCTTGGTTGAGTTTGGTCAATAATTTTTTTGGCATATCCTAACGTGAATGTGGACATGTTGAATTTTTGGCCATTGGAATGGCTTTAGGATGGGTGGAAATTACTGTTGATCAACTTTTGTATTGCACTTGTCTTAAAACAAATCTGGTAAGAAAAATGATTCCATCTCAAATTTTTTTAGGGATAATTGAATGTAGTTATTTCTCCTTATATTTGACTGATGATTGCCATTTCAATTTACATCTAAAAAATTATGCCATGTAAAATGCTCACTACATGTCCCAAATATCTCTGATTCCATTGGATCATTTTGTTCCCCCTTCGATTGCTAGCTCATTGCTCCAATGCCATATTTGAGCGCAACGGAATACTAAGGGGCATTCGGTTTGCTGAAAGTGAAATGCAATGTAAAATGTTTACTGATTACTATGATTACAATGTATTTGAAATATTCTGGAGCTGTTTGGTTCACTGTAAAATACATGTAAGGCATTATATTTTTTTGTTTGGTTTGAATTAGATTGAAAAAAATGTATTTTAAAATATATTTTTTTGTTCGGTAGCAATGGGGGGCTGGCAATGGCGGGCTGGTGGGTGTCAAACAGACGAGTGGCGGGAGGAGTCGGCGGTTGCTAATTTTCGGCTGCGATGGATGGCTGGCGCTGGCGAACTGTCAGCTGCGGCGGACGACCGACTGCGACGGCGGGTGGGCTGTGGCAAACAACAAATAAACAGCGGCGGGCGAGCGCCGTAGGCAGCGGAAGGCGGACTGACAGCGGCATGCCGCGGCTTGAAGATAGTATTTTATATTTTAAGGAATGGTGAATTCAAATTCGGCCAAATCAGCCAAATTCTAAATTCAAATTCATTCATACTTTACATTGTATTAGCAATTCTTTATATCAAACACATAATTTTCTCAAATCCCAACAAAAGAATTACAATACACCACAAATCCACTCAACCAAACAACCCCTAAGCAAAACATCTAATTGGACCTAAAGCCATTTGATGGAACCAAAAACAACCTCAAAATAAAAAAAAAAAGGATATGTGGCCTGTGCAGTTCCGTTTGTTAATTCAATAGAATAAGAGATGACCATATGGCAATCTATGTAGTAGGGCTAACCTGGATAGAGTATGTTAAGCTATTAATATATAGCCCAAGAGTATAATAAGATATTACTATATAGCCTTTAGAACTTATGTAATCAAAATATTTTTTTATATGATAGGATAGCGAATGGTTCTTTGGTATAATATTATGTTGGTAACAAATCTTGATAATAACAAATAATTTAGCAATGTTTTCTATTAAATGCAAGGAGTGCCTAGTGTAATTTGACATTAAGTAATGTATTGTTTACCTAATAAGTGTTATATGATTATCAACTTTTAACCTTCTAATAGCCTGGCATTTAGATATTGACAAATTTGTTTTATATCTAAATGCCATCAAAATAAGGCTTACATGTTATTTATAGAATTAGGATTTTAAAATGTCATTGAAGAAAACTAATATAATGTACTAATAAAAAGCTATTGCAGATTAGATATTGGTGAGCAAAGTAAACCCCAAATGCGACTTTGTGGTTGCTTCATAATGCTCCAAATAGATGCCATCCATATCAACAAAATGGCTCTCCTAGTATTGATGATGTCGATGTCAATGTTGACCCTAGATAGTTGAGCCCACAAACTACCTTGTGGAACCAACCATTTTGTTAGTGTATAGGGGGTATATAGGAATAGGTTGGTCTTATTATGTTGATGTAGTTCCTGATTCATGCTGCAAGACACATGACTATTCTGTAGGAAGTTGTGTCCCATCATCTTTGGCTGAGTTGATAATGATGGAGGCTAATGGGATCTACTAGCTATTATGTGGTAGCCACATGACACCACATCCTCAAGTGGGTTCTCTAATATTAACTCAATTAACTCGAGCTAATCCACAAGCTATTATGAGAAATTGTAAATTAACTTGGGCTAATCCACAAGCTGTTATGAGAAATTGAATCAAGGACACTCTAAAGGGGTCTTTATGTTACATCAAATATGATTTTACAAACTTGTCCTTTGACACACTAGGACTAGTTGTGGGACAATCCTTGTTCATGTCGGGGTTATGCATTGGACATGAAACAAGCACAATGCAGAAGACACTAAATCAATCATAGTTTCTTACTCTTGTTCTTCCTCATAACCTTTTTTTTAATTCCTATAGTATCTTAATTTATTCAAATTTCTAATCTTCGACATTCTATTTCTTTTTTGCTTATGTTCTTAAATGGTTATAATTCACATGCTTCAAGTTCACTATATTGAAGTTTTGTGATGTGTTTTTTTTAAAGAGACAAGCCTTATAAGTTTTATTTTATCTTTGAATTACAAATCATTATTACAATTTATTTAACATTTCTATAACTATCAAATGTATATCAAAATATTTAATACTAAAATACCTGTCTTTCTTTACCTCTACTTATATTCTCTAGCAAATCAAATAACTTACTTTTTTATAAAAGTTTCAAGATCGATGAGATGCTCCACAAAGTTTAGTTTTTAATTTTAAAAAATTAATAAGTAAAAGTAGAATTTTTATTCTTTTTATAAGATAATAATTACTTTATCTAATTTAGAATTGAGAATGCAGATGTGAATCTAAATTTTAGACTTAAGACAGAGATTATTATGAAGGTTTCAAGTTAAAATTTGTAAAAAAGTGATTATACCAACTTAATTTATTAAGGGTCTGTTTGGGGCAGCTTCAACTATCACAGGAAACTATTATGTTGAAACTGCTGAGGATAAACTGACTGATTGTTTGTTTTTTGCAGTTTGAAAAGAGCTGCGTGACAGCTCTTTCTGGACAAATGATCATATGCCCGTGTAATAATATTGTTTGTAACAAAACTGTCATAACAATATATTTGATACTTGAGAAGCAAAAAGTTCACTTCAGAACAGCACAAAAAATATGATATACACATCATTTAATAATGAATATCAAGATTGCTAAAAGAATAAAAAAACTTTTAAAATTACATTTAATAATATGATGACATTATTTTTAAAATATAGATGATGTATGTCACTAGCTACGCCGTCCTTCAATAATGCAATCCATTCCTGATCACTGTCGGCAATGGAATCTGCCAGATTGTCTGCCCATCGGAAGAAGACACACTTCTCCGTGATTCTTCGCATGCACCTGTAGAACTATCTTTCATAGTTATGTGCCTGACGTGAAGTCAATAAGAAAATATGAAGTTCACAGTGGTAGAGTAATCGTCGGGAGGTCTCTGAAATCCTGGAACTTATCTTTCTTGAGTGTTACAAAAACAATTCATTATTCACAACAAAAGTTAAAATTGATAAATGAAGTAATTAATTACAATTTTTTGCAGACGTGAGGTCTCAGAGAACTCAATATACCAACCAATGAATCTGTTACTACAAGATGACAACAGACCTTGTAAAAAACGAGGTTCTTGGTTGTCTTTAACCCACATAAAACCAAGTTCGTGTCTGTCACATATGCATATCACCAAAAAAGGCCATCCAAAAGATTCTCAAAAACCATATCGCCGAAAAGAAGAAAGGAACTTTATTGCGTGCATTAGGATTTTACATGTGAAGCGAACTAATAATGACTAACAGACCATTCAGAAGAACCCATAAGGTCAAACATCTCATCATGAACCTCTCATACCCCCCAAAAGTAAAACGAACTAAATGTTTATGAAAAAAACACATTTGAATAGCATAAAAAACTCAAACAATCAATATAAATTATACAAGGAACAAAAATAAATAGGAACTATACAAAAAAACTAGTAGATATTGATAAAAGAAGTAATTATAGTTTTGTGCAGGAGTGAGGTTTCAGAGAACTCAGCATACCAACCAACGAATCTGTCACTATGAATTTGTCACGAAAAGAAGACAATAGACATTGTCAAAAAAGGGTTCTTGGTTTATTTTAACCTACGTAACACCAAACTCGCGTCCGTCACATATGCATATCACTAAAAAATATCTTCAAGAAGAGCCTAAAAAATCGCTGCACAAAAAAAAAAGATAAACTTGATTGCCTTCATTAGTAATTCACATGTGACACCAACAAACAACAACTAACAGACCATCTAGAAGAACCCATAAGGTCAAACGTCCTATTTTCAACCCCTCAAATCCACCAAAACAAAAATAAATGAAATGCAAACGGAAAAAAATACTTACAAATAGCGTAAAATGCTCAAACAATCAATATCAAATATACAAGAAAATAAAAATAAACATAAACAGAATAAAATAAAAATATTATTGAATAAATTATAAATTATAAAATAATAAGTACTTCGATCACTCTCTCACTATCACATCAGTAATTTTTTTCCTCAATTTTGTCATCCTGCTTGCACTTTCCATGTCTGCAGTACATGTGGTGGAAGCATCATTCTCATGTTGTGACAATGCTCAAGACGGTACTCAGATGTTTCGGTAGGTACATGCTTATGATCCTCGTTCGCTCAACGGAAGTTGATGTCGTTATGGGAAGAATGTCGTCGAATGAAATTGTAGAGCGCTATCATGGCAATCACAATTCGCACCTGTTTGAGAAATGACTTGAAAGACATATCACGCAGTATAACTTATTTTTTCTTCTTAACAGCGAAAGTCTTCTCAATGACATCACGTAAGGAGGAATATCTTTTATTGAATATTTCTTTTGTCTCAGGTTACATTGTTCGCTAGCTCAAAGTCAGGTATGTGGTATCTCGTATCAGGGTAGAGTTTGAGATACCCTCGCTGTAACGGATATCGAGCTTCAACAAAATAGTATTCACCTGATATGCATTGCATAATTAGTTGTGAGGTAAAGCTAAATTACGAGAGTAGTTGTGTCTTAAGCGTACCTGCAGAAGAATGTGGGAAGTTGTACTTGTTATTTTGCGTTGCAATTTTGAAAATTCTACTCATGCACATTGTTCTCCCAACCAGTTGACAAAAGTGAATCACATATTGAAGTCGCACACAACCATGATATTTTGCATTGAAACATACAACAACCATTCAATTAATATTCTCATTATTTGAAACACGTACATCAAAGTGCGTTCCATTGATTGCCCCGATACAATTATTAAAAGATAATGATGGATGATAGTGTTTTTTTTTTGTAAATTGAATGTAATAAATTTAGGACATTACCTTAAAAAATGACATGTACCGTGCATCGTGTGAAATCTCTATGGGGGTCCATTCGAACGTTGGATCTGTTGGTTTTATGACTTATGCAAAAAAACTCACAGGTGCCTTCAACCCCTATGAGAAGTATCTGCATATTGTCTTAGGCTTCACTACTCCTCGTGTTGATTCATTCTAGGATAATATGTAGAGGGTTATCGCCAACACATCTTGCGAAGTCGTCCATGAAGAATCATGAAGTTCATGATTCCTGTGTAGTTTCTCCAACAGATCGTTGAATACTAGTTATGTGGAACATATTGTTGATTCTTGTTGGGTGGCCCGCAAGCAACTCCCAAACTCATTTGTCCTCAACATATGAGGATGTCATGCAGGGGGATATTGGTCGTCAAATTGGAAGTTGTCGGTCGGGGGAATAGAAATCTCGTCGCCCCCTTTAATTTAATATATGTATATATAATTTTGAGAAGTAATATTTTAAGTTTTGAAAATACGAGATCGGACCAATCTCATATCTTCAATAGTTTAAATAAACGAGCCTAACACTGCAAGCAATGCACTATTCTGAATGGTAGACACATTACTTATTGGTGATGCTCGATTAAATAAACTAAAAGATTTACGACATCCGTTTAAGTTTGCGAAAAGCCATTTTTTATGTTGACTGACAAGTTTCCCTATTTAATATAAGAGATTAAATATGGGTTTATATTAGACTAGGTTCTTTAAAGTTTCTTATAAGTGCAAACCCCTATAGTTAATTATATTTTAGATAACTGAAGTCACTTAAGAAAACTTTCGATTTAGATAAGAGAATATTGTCTTTAAGAATTTCAAAGCATAGGACTTTTCAAAAGATTGGACAAAGAGGTGTGAAATGGGAATAACTCAAATTTGAAATATTTTATTTTGGAATCCAAATGAATAAGAACTAGGGTATGTCATGAATGCTGAGGAGAACCTCAGTGACTTCTCAAACCATCTTATGGTTTGACTTCAATTTCGAAGGGAAAAAAATTTTTAGATGTTGCATTTTGTCAATTTTATTAATTAGGGTTTTACATTTGTGCGAGACGATCACACAAATAGCCTGAAAGATAGGAGACTTTATGTCGTGACGAACGACAACCTCAGAATCATAAAGCAATTTAGGGCTTAAATTTTATAGCGGAACCATACAAAAGTCTAAATAAAAGAGTTGAAGATTTATATCGCGCTAGGTGGACAACCTCGAAATCTTATGACTTCTGTTGTTTAATTCTAAGGAGAGATGTGCTGTTGTAGATCCTCGTGTTGTTGTAGATTGCAGTTGTAGAAGGCTGCCCACAGAGTTAGTTCCATGCTCCTCGGCGAAGTAGCAATCCTAAAGTCAAGGATTTAAATGTTTAAATAACAAGTTTAAATTCAATCAAATGTGGGGGGTTAAAGTTGATTAGAGCGACATCAGTTAGGATCTCATAGTTTCCTCGTTCCGATATCACTATTTTCTTTTGAATTTACTTAGCTTAAGTGAGTTGTTAAACCTATTTAAACCGGGAAGATCTCGTTAGCAATAATGGGTTATCTCCTTCGAGGGACTCCCGTAAATTCAAAAGGATTTTTTAAGTTTAGTGACATTTCAAAGGATTTATTATTATCTTTGAAACAATTTGTTCTAGATTTTTGAAAATGTTGATTAATTTTTGAAAAATGGTTTTGATTTTTGCAAGGTAGATTACACAACCAAGCAGTTATACTATTTTGCAATGAAAGTAAATTGCAGAAAGAAAAATGACAAAAATTAAATAACACTGTGAAAGCGTATCTGTCATTTCTCGGCATCCCGCTGAAACGTTGGAGCTTTTGCAACAGGTATATAATTTTGCAGGAAATTTTAAATAAATTGCAAGAGTAGACGAATGTGTAACTAACAAACCCTCAAACTAGTACTCAGTGATTTCTGAAAGATCTTACCGGATGATTTTCCTAGAACAAAATATAGTAGGTTCAATTGTCCTTCAAAATGTCCAAGAGATTCCAAAGTGTTCGGGCAATGACCCTGAAGCGTTTTAAAGATCTCTCGAAATATTTCGAGTTCATTTTGAACTTATCATATTGTTTTATTAATCATCTCAAGGTCGAACTAAAATTACTCCACTACTCGGGAATCTTGCCATTTTAATTATCTTAAAAATGAGAGAAACCAGATAGTCACCTAGCATTTTATTTGACAGTTATATGAATGGGCACCCCAAAGAGGAAGTCCGAAGTCATTAAGGATTTTAATGCCTAGAGTTAAAGTAGGGCTTAAAGTGTTTAAAAGTATTTATCAATTAATTAAGTCCATCTTTTCCAATCCCAATTAAGATAATTCTTACATATCAAACCTAGTTCACTATTAGGCCTTTTCAATTTTAATTTTTCAAGTAAATTTAAGATAATTAAATATTGAAATGGGATCTCAATTCTCATTAATACCAGACATAGCCTCCAATTAGTGAGTTTTAAATGAGTGAGTTATCTTAAGCCCAATACCTTAGGATCATCTAATTGAATCATCTTCCAAATCATGATAATTATCAAAACTACCATTTTACCCTTATTATAAAAAGGATGGTAAATTGGTTTCTACCTTTTTAACCCATTATAATTCAATCATCCAAAAAAATTTATTATGATCAATATTATTCATTTACCCTTTGATTAATCCTAAAATTTAATTAGGGCATTAAAATTCCAAAATTACCATTTTGCCTCTGGGTTCCCTATCCCATAACTTATCAAATAAAATTTAAGCGACTTTGAAATTTCCATAGAGACTAAATTATGAGTTAATTAAAATATCAGAGAAGAAAGAAAATGTTCTTTTTTGAATTTTCATTTAATTTATATAATTATTTTAATTCAAAAAAAGAATTTTTCAATATTAATTTTTTTAATTAATCAAAATAAGATTTTTTTGGTCATAAGAGAATTATTAGAGGTTCTCCTAAGTCAGAGAAACACTTAGACAAAATTTTATGATTTTTCAAATTGTATTTTAATTATTATAATTATCTTAATGAAAAATTAAAGAAAATACATTTTTAACCTTTTAAAATTTATTTTTAATTTAGAAAAATTAGGAAAAAAATTTAATGGGTCCCAAGTGATCAGAAAACAATTAGGGATATTTTGAACCATTTTTTTATTTTTAAATTTTTTAATTATTTTTAATTTAAAATATAGCTAAAAAAATGAAGTATTTTCTCAAAAATAATTTCTATTTTTTCTTAAGTGCCCCTAATCACAAAAAAACGCAGAAATACTTTTCATAATTTTTCTAAGTGTATTTAATTTAATATAATTATTTTTGTACAAAAATATAATTTTCTTAAAAAAAATCATCTTTAGCACTTAAACTTAATCAAATAAAATTCAAATTATTACAGTGAGTCAACATGATTTTTCTACACAATGTGGAATTGATTTTGTTAATTTTTGAATAATATTTAATTTAAATAAATTAATACAAAATATAAACATTTAATTAACTATAAGAATATGCAAAATTATTCAAACCCTTATGATATTTTTCCTAAGCTCCTCTGACCATAGGGAACCTACTAAAATTCATCCTATAATTTTTCATGTGATATTTTAATTTATATAATTAATTTAAGCCAAAATAGTCATCCAAGCTCGAAAATTAATGCTACATACACAGAGATGCTCTCTGACCTTCTCTGTCCTTGGAAAAATCAGAGAACTATCCCCTCTGTTATGTGGAATGAGTCCTCAAAGTTTCAAGCCATGGTGGACAATATTTAATCAAAATAAATTAAAATACCTCAGAGACTATTTAATAAACTAAAAATTAGAGACTCAACAAATAATTTTTATTTTTGGTCCACATTATTCTCTTCAATTCACTGAGCAAGAGGGTATTTTTATTTCATTTTTTATGATTTTTCTATACAAAGATATGAATTTTTGAAATTCTGGCATTTAAATAAATCCATAAAGCCTGATTTTTTATTTATCCACGCGGCGCCACGTCAACCTACGCGTCTCCAAAGTCTCCACGAGGCGCTTCGCCATTTGACGCAGCCAGCCGCCTCAGCTGCCACGTGGCCGACTGTTTCGTTCCGTTCACTCGTCCGACTCCTCCGCAACCATTAGATCAATACACGCGCGAATGGACGACATGCGTTCATCATCCCCGATTAACTTAACACAAGAACTGTCCAACTTCAAACCTTAAGATCTCTCTCGATACTTACCAAATCAAGCACGGTTTGTTTCTACACCTTCGTATACTCAAGACGAACCTATTTATATGGTTGATCATGCATGAAATATACACATGGAGAATCAAATTAAGCTCGGATTGAGGGGAGAGTTCAATACATTTGTCTGAGAGGTGTGACCTCAATCAGATGGATGGAGAAGCTTCAGAGGAGTCCAACGAGCCTTCAAATGAGTTGCTGGGCTGTGATGAATCGTCTAGGTATTATTTCAATCAATATGGTTTTCAGGTGTTGGTCTAGGGTTATGCTAGAGACTTTCTGTGATGGGGCTTTTGTGGGGGATCTTCGTTTGGTCTTGTGATTGTGTGCACAATTAATTAGACTTTGGCGGACTGTGGATGTGTGGGGAATTATGTCCTGGTTCCGGCAAATGATTGGCCTGAGAAATTAACTCAAAACAGTGGATTTGTGTGGCTGAAAACAGTGGGCTTGCACTCAGGGAGGTTTGGAGAAGCTCTGGTGAGATTTTGGCAGAGTTTTTCCTAGCTTTCAAGCACTCTCTCCTTTGGCCGTGAAGAGCTCAATTTATAGCCATGGCCATTGGGCTGAGCTCAGGGGTGGCTGGTGGGTGCAATGGAGAGCTGAGGTGGAGGGCTAAATGGCACAAGTGGCCAATCAGGGCTTGACACATTGGTTAGGTTCAGTTGGGTTCAAGTTGAGGTATGGTGGCCCTCGGTTTTGGCTCCTCCGGCAACTAGGGTGGCTGGCCAGGCCTGAGCTGGTGGTCAAGGGAGCCAGCGAGCAGTCTTAATAGTGATTAATTGGATTGGTGATAGGTTTTGACAAAGATCTCCTTGGCTTAGGCATTTTAGGAAAGGAATCCCTTAATTTAGGTTACCCTTGGTCCATGGCTCATTTAGATTGGGCTAAGTGGACCTAGGCTGGTCCCTAAGGTCCACTTGTTTGTTGTAGTGGTTTCGGGTTGACTAATTTGGATAGACTTGGTTAACATTGGGTCATGGTTCAATTTTGGGTTATTTGGGTTCAAGTTGGGCTAGGTTGGGCTAGAGTTTGGCTTGGGTCCAATTGATTGAGCAAATTGGTGTAGATGATTGTCATGAATATTTTAGAAAGGTTTGGAGTGGCTTCGAATTGATTTGGAGAGTTAATTTGGTGACATTTGAACATTTGGTCAATTTTGGGGATGTTGGGTTAGACTTGGGTTTTTGTTGGGCTAGATTTTAGCTATGGCCCAATTGATGGTTCAATTTGATGTAGCTGATTGTCATGAAGTGTTTTGGATAGAAATTAAGTGGAAATTTTGGGGTTATGATATTCAATTTGGTGACATTCGGGGACATGACTAATTTGGGGCAAAATTGGGGGTTTTATCCCAGTTGAATTTGAGTAAAATTGGGGCTTGACGAAGGCCAATTGAAGGTTCAATTTGATGTAGGGAAGTGTTGTAAAAAGTTTAAGATTCAAAATTGGGGTAATTGGATAGGTTTGGGGTTCAATTTGGTGAAATTTTGGCTTAGGTGGGAAATTGGGGATTTTGGGATTGAGTTTGAAATTCAGCTTGAAATTGGGTTCAATTTGACTTGGATTTGGTTTCAATCAACTTTAGGCATGATGAATTTAAGTTTAGAATTGAAATTGATGAAAATTTGGATCAAATTGGTGAACATTGGGGGTGAAGGGTAATTGGGCTTTTAAGGACAAATTGGGTCTTTTGGTCAAAGTAGGTCAAATTTGTCAAATTGAGCTCAATGTGGTTGTCCAAATTGGTTTTTGGGACATTTAAAATGATTTTGAAGGTTTTGGGACAATTTGGGTCACTAAGAGTATTTTGGTAATTTAGGCAAAATCAAGGGTATTTTGGTAGTTTGGTTGGATTTTGGGATATTTTGGTAGTTTGGGTGGATTTTGGGATAGTAGAAGGTTAAATTGGATATTTTAGTAGGATTGGGGTTGGCAACCACACAACCACCCTACTTGAACCATGAACCAATAGAATCCCCTACTTTGGGTCCTCCATGTACTGGTTTCAGCTAAACCCTAGTGTAAAGGTAGTGGCCTAGGGGGCCATCTACATGAGTGTCCCAAAAGGTTAAGGGATCAAAGCTAAACATGTTTGGGTTCAAAGTTGTGAGTGTAAGTGTGTGTGTACAAAACTGACCAAGACCACACCTCCCATGGTTCACCCTAAGACCAAACAGTCCCATGGGGACTTCCCTTGAGCTCCCCCATACTGGCTCTACCTACTAAGTGTTAGAGGTTAGAACCAATATTTGAAACTTTAAGTTTAGCAAAGAAGAGTTTAGAGTTCTAATTGTGAAGGTTTTTTTATTAGTCCTCTTGAAATAGTTAATAGGAAAGTCATATGGCTACACCCTAGGTTACTAAGTAAGAAGCTAGTCCTCAACCAAAAAATGAGGTCAACAGGGGAGCGGTCAATGTAGGTGTTGTAATACTCGTACATCATGCATATGACAGCTGCAATTCTCTTTCTGCGTCTTTCTCTGGTTGCATCCATGCATATCAGTATCATACTGGCTGACATAGAAACATCAATAAATTAGCTACAGCTACATTGCCTACGAACATCTCAAAAACATATAAGCATCGTTGAATAAGACAAGCACCAAGCAGTTGAAATTTTCATAGCAAAATAAAAAATAATGCAGAAACATAAATATCCCATACGAATGTAAATAAAAAAGCGCCTCTCAAATGTTTCTGCGATCAAAAAATTATCACAGGTACGACACCCTACGATTTTCGGGAAACTTGACGAAAAAATCTCTACGGTTCGGATCTTTAAGCAACTCAATCGCAAACAAATACAACAGCAAATTCTTCAATTTCCTTAGTTGCATTCAGAATTTGCACAACTTGGTCGATAAAATTTGTTTAAAATGTGTGAGATTCAACACTGCAAGAAGCCACCAGTTGTGATATTTGACTTCTAAGAAAAGCAGCCTCAACTTCTTTTTATTCTCAACCCGCGGACTCTTAAAAAGGCAGGTAGACTCAAGTTCGTGATGGTCTGGGCTAAGGACTTCGTTTGAATCACCTGATTGATTGAATCCCAAGTTATCGGGTGCCACCAAACCCTGTTGCACATGCTTAGTTGCCCGTAGCAATGACACCCTAAGCATTCGATCCAACTTCTCCTCCAACATAGGATCAAATCCACAGATTTTAAATTTTTTTGTATGGGTATAGGTGTTCGTTCGTTTATATTTCGAGCTCAAAAAGTGTGTTAGTGTTTGACTCGTTTGCTTAGCGAGCTGAACACGAGTTGTTCACAAACAAAGAGTCGTTTTAATAACCCTAATCACGTAGCCATAAAATGTTAAGTGTTGGGGAAGATTTGAAAATTATTGTTTATATTAAAACATTATTTGAATCTAATTTAATAATTTTTATTCTATTTTCTTAATTAATACTTTTAATTTATTATAATTTTTTGTAACCTTGTAGTCAATTAAAATTTTTAAAAAT
>JXCR01144383.1:216535-258315 GCA_002079205.1 Phalaenopsis hybrid cultivar
AGCCAAAACGAGTTGAACTCAAGTTGCTTGACGAGCTGGACACGAGCGAGCCGTTTTGACAATGCTAGGGTACCATCTACAAATTCATAACATCTACTTCAATTTAAAATTATAATGAAATTAACCAAATTAGGGGACATGTAAAAAATACTTATACCAATTATTTCTGGCCACTACTCTTTGGGAGCATCAATGATTTGTTTCACCGGATCTCATCCCGGGTCCGTTAATCCTCGTTTCAATTCTTTCAAAAATTTTCAATCTTTCCTAGTTGAATTCACTTGTTCTTCAATTGCATCATGTCGTGCTCTCTGTCTGTACTTTCGTTGAATTTTCTGATAATATTTTGCCGTCATTCCTTGTTGAAATAAGTAGTGGGTTTATTTCCCGTATCGATCTCTTTGATGCAAATGCCACAAAATATTAATTTTGTTTCTTTGTCTCACATTGCGGGTGTACCAACCTCTTTGATATTAACCTTTGTATTATTATAATTAAAAAAAAAACAAAGTTACATAAACAAAATTGCAATAATATATGCACACACACACCACACACCACACACCACACACCACACACCACACACACCACCACACACCACCACACACAGCAGACACCATACACCACCATCACACACACACCACACACACCACACGCCACACACCACTCGCCACACACCACACGCCACACACCATACGCCACACACCACACGCCACACACCATACGCCACACACCATCACACACACACCACAACCACACAGACACTACCACACACAACAACACACCACACCTTATGCCTTAAAGGTTCTTAGCATTTGCTCTACCATCTTTAATTAAAACTTATGTATCAAAGAATTATCAGCCCCATAAATTCTTACTATAATGTTACACAAGTTGAATGCCACTATATCGAGATTATCTCACACAACTTTTATGTAAAACATTGTCGGTTCTCTTCCCATTCAAAAATTGCATTCCTAACCAACCAATGTAAGAACAAAATTATTCTCTATTCACACAACAACAACCGGAAAAAAAGACAATACATAACTGAGATAGTGATCTTGCACTATTTCAAGATTATCTCATAATATTCAAGCACTTGAAAATGCCCCATGCACTGCTCATAAAAACTTAGATAAAAAAATGGAAAATATTTTTTTTTCGAAGAGGGGTGAATGGCCTAGTGAACAAATCAAATCTAATTATAAAAATCATGCAACATTGAATTAAAATAAACAAATAAAGATTCATTGCCTCCGCAATGACTCTATACATTGATCCGAAGTATATCTTGAGACCCCTGTCAAATCTTCTCCAAGTCAAAGCAACATTCAAAAGGAATCAAATGATAGACGGCAATCACTATAGTTGTTTACATTGTATAGGGTGGTTAAAGTTCATGATGGTGATCCAACAATCAACAAACATAATCAAATTTATTATCCTGCAGTATACACACATCATTTCATGATGTTGATAGATAAATCTAACATATAGATAAAACATAAAAAAGTTCTCAAAATTGCCCCGCACTTTGAACAAGAAAACCTTAACTCTCATCAAACAAATTAGAAGTCAACTAAAAAATAAAAGCTACTCTAGACATTGACAGTATATCACTCGAGATCCTTGAATTCCATCTAATCCAAACCAACCTTCAAAAGAAAGCAAATTAAATGATGATATCGCAGGCATTGTTCCAATTGTAGGAGGACTGAGCAACAATATAAATGCATCAATTTTTAAGGGAAACGAAACCATCTATAGATCATTTTCAGGTTTTATAAATATTACATGTTAGAAGTATGTTTCTTACAATGACCGGAAATGGGAAGACGGAAGTGATCACTATTATTCAAATTCACGATGACTCATCTCAATAAAATTTGCATATAGCAGATTTTTTCCTGACAAATCAACATCAAGATTCTTTCTTGAGAAGAGTAATATGATTTTTAAGTTAATGTACCAAAGATAATTCAATATACCTTGCCATAACAATGGGTGTGCCTATATATAAATATAAACATTCGTAAACGCATGCATGCTAGGGCTTCCTCTGGAAAGTGACGCGCTGTATAGCCTGAATACAGTGAAAAGTGTGCAAGGGCTGCTACACCTGCGCTCGGGTGTAGTGTCAAATAAGCAAGGGTTCTCCCATTACGGACAAATGCGGGTAAAGAAGTTAGTCCGTGTAACTGATGAAATTAAATTAGGATAGAATCTTTGAATATAGGAATTCTAAATGGTAAATTAATGGAACTAGTTGATATTATGATTCATAGGAAATTAATATCTTATGTATTCAAGAAACTAAATGGGTTGGAGAAAAGATTAGGGAGATTGATAATTTAGGTTTAAACTTTGGTATTCTGGTAAGAGTCGCACTAGAAATGGTGTAGGTGTAATTGTAGATAAGAGCTTCAAAGATAATGTTGTAAAAATTAATAGAGTTGGAGATAGAATTATAGCCCTTAAGATTATCATTGATGTCAATATTCTCAATATTATAAGTGCTTATGTTCCTTAAGTAGGTTTAGATACAGGGTCTAAAGATAAATTCTGGAATGACTTAAAACTTAATACAAATGATATCTCTTAAAGAAAGAATTTTTATTGGAGAAGATTTAAATGAACATGTCGGTAGAGTGGCAGAAGATTTCAGAAATGCTCATGGTGGCTACGATTTTGAAGCAACTAATGAACAAAGTAGAGTTATTTTAGATTTTGCTTTAGCATATGATTTTGTTATTACTAATATTTTATTCAAGAAAAGAGATGAACATTTTATTACTTATAAGAGTGAATTTAATAAAACACAAATTGATTATTTTCTAATGAGAAGAAGAGATCGTCGAGATTCTAAAGATTTTAAGGTCATTTCAAGTGAAGATTTAAGTACTCAACATCGCTTATTAGTTCTAGATTTTAAGATGAAGAGTTGTAAAATAAAAAATACTAAGACTTTTCATCGTAGAATTAGATAGGAGAACCTAAAAGACAAATAAAAATATTTTTATGAGTAAAATTCAAAATTTCAATATATGGGATGTTCACGAAGAAACAAATGTTATGTGGGGTAAAATTACAAATACTATTAAACAAGTAGCAAAAGATATACTTGGAGAATCAAAAGAAAAAGTTTTTATAAATAAAAATAGTTAATGGTGGAATAATAATGTGCAAGAAAAGATAAAATATAAGAAGTTATGTTATAAAAATTGGTTTAAACGTAAAAGTCTATGAAACTGGGAAAAATATTAAATGGCTCGCAGGGAGTCTAAAAGAACAATCTTTGATGTTAAAAATTTTGCTTTTAATAATCTTTATAATAAATTAGATACTAAGGAGTTTAAAAAATACATGTATAAACTAGCCAAACAGAAAGAAAAGAAAAATAGAGATTTAACTCAAGTAAAGTGTATTAAAGATGAAAATCAAAAAGTGTTTTTTTTTTAAAAGATATTCAACATAGGTGGGTGCGTTATTTTGATAAACTTTTTAATGAAGTTTCTGAAAATACGATCGACCTTAGTGATCTTAATATCATGAATAATAATAAAACGCTTCATTTTTACCGTCACGCTAGTAAAAAAAAAGTTGAGGAGGCTTTAAAGAAAATCGAGGGTGGAAAGTCTGTAAGACTGATGATATCCCAATTGAAGTGTGGAAATATTTTGGAGATTTTGGAGTTTCTTGGCTTATTGAACTCTTTAATATTATTTTAAAAACTAAAAAGGTGTCTGAGGAGTGGAGGAAGAGTATTTTGGTCCTTATTTTTAAGGATAAAGGGGATGCACAAGAGTGTGCAAATTATAGAG
Organism: Phalaenopsis hybrid cultivar; assembly: GCA_002079205.1. Classification (NCBI taxonomy): domain Eukaryota; kingdom Viridiplantae; phylum Streptophyta; class Magnoliopsida; order Asparagales; family Orchidaceae; genus Phalaenopsis; species Phalaenopsis hybrid cultivar. The sequence continues at coordinate 220,360 of JXCR01144383.1, forward strand.
GAATTAAATTAATGTGTCATACTTTAAAGTTATGGGAGAGGATAATTGAACATTGGTTGAGATGTAGTACAAAGATTTCTCATAATCAATTTGGATGTATGCTTGGCAGGTCTACTATGGAAGCTATACACTTATTGAGAGGTTTGATGGAGAAGTTCAAAGATAATAAGGAGAATCTACATTTGATTTTTAATGATTTAGGAAAAGTTTACGATAAGGTTCCAATAGATATCCTTTGGATAGTTCTTGAGAAGAAAGGTGTTGATATGATTTATATTCAAGTCATTAAAGATATGTATACTGGAGTTGTTACTTGTGTTCGAATTGAAGAAGGATTGACCAAATATTTTCCTATTTTTGTTGGATTACATCAGGGATTGACTTTAAGCCCATATCTTTTTGCTTTNTCATTTACAGGAGGATGTACCTTGGTGTATGCTTTTTGCTGATGATATCCTTCTCGTGAATAAACAATACAGGAGAATTTACGTTAGTGTATGCTTTTTGCTGATGATATTCTTCTCGGGGATAAGACGAGAGAAAAAAATGCAAGAAAAACATGAATTATGGAGGTCTACATTGGAGTCTAAAGGCCTTCATTTAAGTAGAACTAAAACTGAATACNTGAGAGAAAAAGTAAATGAAAAACATGAATTATGGAGGTCTACATTGGATTCCAAAGGTTTTCATTCGAGTAGAACTGAATACAAGGAATGTAATTTTAGTAGTAGTAGCTCTAGTGACAGAAGTNCCTATGTTGTTGGGCTACAAAATTTTGTTTCTTGTGTTCTGGTAAAAACTAAAGGTCTTCATTTGAGTAGAATTAAAACTGAATACATGGAATGTAATTTTAGTAGTGGTAGCNTCTATGTTGTTGGGCTACAAAATTTTGTTTGTTGTGTATAAGTAAAAACTAAAGGTCTTCATTTGAGTAGAATTAAAACTGAATACATGGAATGTAATTTTAGTAGTGGTAGCTTTAGTGACAGAAGTGTAACTTTGGGTGATCAAATTATTAAAAGGTGTGAACGATTTAGATATCCAGGTTTGTTGTTCAAAACAATGGTGATAGATATGGGGATGTTAATAGTAGAATTCAAGTTGGTTGGTTGAAGTGGAGGAATGCTTCGCGCCTTTTGTNATCTTGGGTTTATTGTTCAAAGTGATGGTGATATAGATGGGGATGTTAATAGTAGAATTCAAGTTGGTTGGTTGAAATGGAGGAATTTTGGGGCCTATTGTGTGATAAAAAAAATATCGCTTAGACTGAAAGAAAAATTTTATAAAATGTTGGTGAGTCTTTTATGTGATAGAAAAGTACCGCTTAGACTGAAAGGAAAATTTTATAAGACGGTGGGGAGAGATGTTAATAGTAGAATTCAAGTTGGTTGGTTGAAGTGGAGGAATGCTTCGGGCCTTTTGTGTTGATTCGAAAGTACCGCTAAGACTGAAAGGAAAATTTTATAAGACGGTGGTGAGACCTGCAATGCTCTAATAAGTACCGCTTAAACTGAAAAGAAAATTTTATAAGACGGTGTTGAGACCTGCAATGCTCTATGGCGTTGAGCGTTGGCCTTTAAAAGAGAAGCATAATACTAAGTTGAGTGTTGCCGAGATGAGAATGAATAGGTGGATGAGTGGTTTTACACTTAAAGACAAAATGTGAAATGAATATATCCGTGATAGGGTTGGTGTAGCTCCTGTGATAGACAAAATTAGAGAAAGTCGTCTTAGATGGTTGAAATGAATATATTTGTGATAGGGTTGGTGTAGCTCCTGTGACGAACAAAATTAGAGAAAGTCGTCTTAGATGGTTTGGTCACATTAAACGTCAACCATATGATGATCCATTCAGGAGAGTAAATGTTTTAGATTCGACTTATGCCAAGAAAGACAGAGGTAGACCCAGGAACACTTGGGTTTAATATATTAGAACTAAATGAAAATATGACACTAAATAAGACGCAATGGAGAAAAAGGATTCACAACAAAGCCTTAATCCCAGCCCTTAGATAAACTATCAAAAATGCGTGTGATGTTAGTGTTTCAACATCCCATCCTTTAGACAAGCTATCAAAAAGAAAATATCAGCTACATAATGATGGACCGTGATAAGTTTCAAAAGAAATTTAGAAGATCAATTAGAGATTATTAGTCTTACAACCTAACTATATAAGGAAGTTCAGAGTAACAGAATCCATCAAAGCAACAGCATCTACATTTTCAAAATAAATTCAGAAGGTAATTAATCAACCTGAAATATACTGTCATTCACATGAGAAAAAATACAAGAGCAACGATAATTTCAAGAAAGAAAAGTAGGACACCCTTTAAGGTCTTTGCCATGTAAAATGGATTGAAACATATCCAAGGCTTGAAAGCATTCCTTGTTTCTATACATACTGCAACCTTATGATGACATTCATGGGAAAATATGAAGAAACAAAATAAATAATGAAACTACCAGGGCAAAACTTTGTGTGGAAACNGAATTCAAGCTTCATTTGGATCAAACATTTTACATAGTTTGCTTCCTGATAAACAAAATTTAAATTTTTAACCTATTTGGATTCTATGTACAATAGGAATTACACAAGAACAATCGCGAGATCATCATCTCATTTTGCATTTCATTTATTGTGTTCCTCCACTACATAACGTACAACATAAATGGTCCTTCCCTTCTATCACATTTGTGTCCTTAAGATACTGTAAATGCATGCATAGCACTCATGACAGAAGGAAAAAGCCGGTAAATCTTCTATCACTGACAGTTAATCTGCCGAGAAGGGAAATGAGAGACATTTGGATATACACCAAAAAAATCAGTTGGATTTGATATGGAATAGATTGGCATCCATGAGCTACCAAGCAATGTCAGCATTGTTGAGGTCAACAATGGCAATAACATTGATGGAGGGCTGTCGAGGGTTGGTGCATGGAAGATGACAATGTAGGATAATACATCAAGGGCATAGATATTGTCCAAGGCAAATCATGAATTTTCCAATTAACATCACCTTCATCACAATTTTAATCTTATTTTTAAGGACGGGCAACCAGAATTCTGCAACTTTTATTTTGGATATAAAAGTCGGGTTAATAGGTTGGGTAAAGGTCTGACCTGAATTTAACCTGACTTGAATATTCATGACTAAAACATGCCCCTTTAAATCAAACCCGAATTAGTTATGCCTTCAACCCAACTGACCCGAAACCAACCAACATAACCTGCTAAACATAAAGCATATTACTCATTCTGATAAAGTTCCAAGTTGGCGGCTAAATTTCATGTTGGCAGATTAAATTTGGTTTAGGTGTCCAACCAAACTTAAAAAAAGAAATTAAATATGTTGAGATTCTAAAACCGAACCAAGACTTCTTCAATTCGGTTTGTTGTTATGCGGCAATTCAGCTTTTTTTTTACAACACCTAAAACACTAAAACCAACTGTCAAAAACTTCTCGAGTTAAAAACAGCAACTCAACTGTAGGAATATGCTATAGCATTCTGAAATCAACAGTTTTCCAAGATCAGCTTTTCACAACTATAAACATGAATTTCTAAACAGCATCAGCTGTACCAAACGAAGATGAAGTAGGAAACAAATTTCCGTTTCTCCAAAGATGCATCAAGCTATAGATTAAAATCAATTACAGCACAAATTATTTGTCGAACTTTCAAATCTCTAAGAACTGGGCAACCTATAGGAGCTCACCTATAAACATCCAATGAGAAATGGACTATACACTTGATCATAAGTTCAAATAAAATATGTAGATATACATCAAGACATCACTTGTAGAATTAACAAATATTATAAAATAACTAAATATCACGGAGATTTAAATATAACTTAATAAAATCGTAATTAGAAGGACTACACTACAAGAAGTTTTGGAAACAAAATAAAATAAATGCCTAGTCAAATGCGTCGGAAATGAGAATATTACAATGCTTGTGATATAGCTAGAAAAATGAAGAGGAAAAACATTATACTATAGGATAGTAGGAGTATAGTTTACTTAAAGATAAGATGGTGAAAAATAGACATAAATGATTTAAGCAATGTATAGCTCAACCCAAAAGATAAACCGAAAAGATAAGTGAATATATGATGCGGAAAGATTAAGAAAGAAATAAAGTAGACCAAAGATAACATTAGTAGAAACTATACAAGAAGGCTCGTGCAAAGCTAGCACATAATGCAATGCTAAACAGGATTAAACTAACGAGGAATTACAAAGCCAGTCCCAAAGACGAATGAGGCTGATGATGTTAGTGCCAATCTGAAGATGCTAACTAGTTAAACTAAAGATACTTTCAGAATATACAAAACAATACATAAAGAAAATGACAATTTTATCATGGGAATATTTAGCCCGTCCATCAGATTCCTTAAAACTTAAAATAAAACAGAAAAAGTGTGAGACATTTAGCTCTTTTTATCTCCCATGGTTAGACTGTACACCCCAAATAGTTAATTCGGATAGAAAAGAATATTTAATGCCACAAGGACCAACTAGAATAGCTATGGTAATGAGTAGTCCGCAAGTATGTTTTATAACTATCAAAGATAAATAAATCAGTTTCTTAAAATTAAAATAAAAATAGAAAAAAGAGACATTATTTATTTTTATCACACGGCTGAAATAGAATGGATGCTTCAAATCCTTAACTAAAAAAAAAAATCCATGGAAAACCACAAGAACACAACCGATGGATCCTAGTTTTCAACCACATCATGTAGAGTACATTTTAAGCAATTTAAGCAGTTTAGACAAAGGACAGAAAACAAAAAACAGATATAATAAGAAAGGTCAGAACTTAAGACATGCGAAAGAGGTAAGGTAAAAGGAAATTGATAGAACTGATTTTTTTTTAATCAGCATAGGAGCAAGCATGTATTACTACGTCAATAAGTACAGAATTTCAATATCAGTCATCTATTGGAAACTTCGTGGGACCAAATGATAAGCAGTTCAAATTTTATGAGATTAGTGATTGATAAAGGGATCTTTGTTTGACAATTCCTTTTATCTGTGAAGGCCCATAGCAAATTCAAGACAGTGCATGCTTAATTGTATAGAGAAGATGGGGTGTTCATCAAAACGAATTGATCTGATCAGATAAAATGTTTAAAGATGCACAAAGATGATCATGCATGTAATTGATAGTGATATAGATTTCAATCATCCAGCCATGTATCATTTTATTCCATTCTGCTGCTTTTGGCAGAAGAACTTCTTTGTGGTACCAAAGTTGTAGCAAATCTAAATCCTGTAGACCAACAGATCGACAGCAGGAGATTTTCCATACAGTTCCTTTACCCGGCTACTTAGAGATGCAGGAATCACATGCTTAGTTCATGATCATTTGAGATGAGGGCTTCAAATCCTATACTTCTCACAGGATTCAACTACATTGCCGCTATTTGTCAGATTATGTGACATGACTGCAGCATCAATCTTGAAACCAGATGGTTCATTGTTTGTTTCGTTTATTTGTGCTTTATGAACATGCTAGAGCTGAGTTGTCATTCAAAGGGGACAACTTATTAAAGTTTGGAAATTATAAACGTATCATTCTGGAGCATCAAGCCTTGAATTCATGTTTCTACTAGACCTTACGTGCTTAAGTGGATGTTAAATTTGTTGGGTGTCTTCCAAGAATAATTACCAATTTTCATGGGAAGTCGTGTCCTTTAAGTAGGGTGAGACTTGCCGTATACTCCACTTGAAGGTTTTTTTTCCTTACATTTTTCTTCCTAATTCATTAGTGGTTTGCCAGTGGTGTCTGATTTCAGCTAAGTATACTACAAGTAGAGGTTATTTGAGCCATGAATCTTAATTAACTTGTGCTATTGAAGAATTCAAATTCTCAATAAATTTCTTTGATTTAGATGATTGTTAAATCATCATTTGATGTATTTTCCAGTTCACATAGAAAAATTATTATCTAATTGGAGTTTTTTGAACTCCAATTTGAATTTCCAAAAGTCTTAGATTCTAAAACATCATGCATCCAATTGACATCTAAGTTTCTAGCAGCATAAGCATGTTAATTAGAAGTAAAATATAATAATTGGACCAACAAAAATATTATTTAATTATGCAATTTTGAAAAAAATCATATAGATTATGGTACTAGAAAATAATAAAATAATATCGCACTACGAAAAGGGCTACAGTGCCACAAGGGCCTTTCCTCCTTTTTTGCGTCTTCTTTGTTTGGCAAAATATTTAAGGACAACTTCTGAATATTTCTAGAGTCCCCACCCCTTACTTTTTGTGTGGGAGTTTCCTTCTTTATCTCGTTCTTTTCTTCTTCATATAAGAGTCTATTTAGTTGCTATTCTCAAAATTAGGAAGTAGTTTTTGCTGTGTTTATTTCAAATTCTTGTGCGGAGTCCTCTTTCTCTTTGTGAGCGGTATATGAGGAGTTGGTGATGCTCCGACTGTATCCTATGCTAAGGTGGTGATGTATCCTCCTCCCTTTTTGGCTATCCAGCTCTCCTCCTCCTTCCTCATAGCCTCCAGTCACTCCTAATTCCCTTCCCCAGCCTCCGCCGCTCCATCCTCTGCATTTTACCTTGTTCCTGCAAATTCTACACCTTCATCTCGCAATCATCAGCATTCTTCTGCTGCCACCACCCTTGCCAACCATCTCGGTCCACCAAACCTACCTCCACTGCCCTTGGGATTCACTTAGCAGGTGTTGTTTAAGTCATTTTATGTGTTGGTGATGTTATTTTCAGTTTGTGTGTGTTATCACCATATTCTTATATCAATAAAAGTTTGCTTTTTTGTTTCTTTTGTGGTTCGAGCTTCCCCTCCAGTATTATGCCTTTTTAAGGAAAGTCATTACCATCTCCTCTAAAGCCTATCATGACCATGGGATAACAATATTTCTGTCTGGCTAAAATTACGTCTAGCTGAATCTAATCTAAATTAAATGAGCTCAAGTTTATAAGTATTTTTTAAGGGATAATTACATATAAAACACTCAAAACATTGATATTCACATGTTAACCACCTAGGTGATTCTTTTGAACTACCGAACCGATGTGTTTACGCGTGTCATGATTAAACTATTTAGAATTTGATAAAAATAAGAAAAATGGAAGAGGGCTTTACCATGAATTTTGATATTTGAGTGAGAAATTGGAAAATGGATGAAAGAGAGTGTTTGATTTGTACATAGCAAGTTTCGAGTCATCTGAATGTAATTGCCCCTTTTTTTCAATTTGTTTTAGGTGTAAAAGATGATCTGCAATTATAAAATGAATATTCATCTACAATAGATTATGTTCATAACTTTAAATCCATACATAAACAAAAGGCAATATTAGGGTATGTAAACAAAAGTTAGCATAAAAGCATAATTTAACCTGAAATTTAAATTGAGATTGGGTATATGCTTGATTTTAAATTAAACTGGTAATAAATAATGTATCTGATGAACTGACCAATCAGATAATGCAACTACTGATAACTTATCAATAAAAATTATCTCTATGAGAAACAACTGATTTCATTATTCATTATGGTTTTCCTGATATACAAGTTAATAAAAAGAAATCAAAAGGGAGAATTGAGTTGCATCAATTTCATGAAAATTTCATGAAGCTTGCCAATGACCAATGGCTTAAAAGAAATATGAAATTTAAAACTTCTTGTATTAACACTTCTTAATATGCTTAATTCATCAAAGGTTACTCTTTTTTAAAGAGAATGTATGTCCATATAAGCAATTCAAAGTTAAGCGTTTTGTTTGTTCACAAGTTCTTTGTCATCTTATCCTCTAGGAATTAGTCATAAATTTAAATAATATTCCTTATGGGGTAAATTAGCCTTCTAGCATTTTCATTATTTTGTTCATATTTTATCATTCATTTGCATAATTTGTCTGATATAAATGAAGATATTAGCAAAAAAATGACTATCAGCTATCGCAATTATAAAACCTATTGCTGATGTAAACAAAGATGTTAAAATTTTGAGAACACAAAATGGTAGGCATGAATCTAAAAAGGTTTCATATTAGAGACATTAAAAAAAGTAAAAGTGAGGGAAAATCAAAGAAATTTCAAATCAAATAATGGACTAAGGAAAACAATAATATACTAAAAATTGAAGTTCTGGAATTAGTCATTTCTGTGTGTCTAATTTAACTAAATTTCATCAACTTGCAACCAATGCTTTGGAGTCTTCTCACTTTACATCTCCTCATTGAAAAATTTGTCTAACGCACTCAAACTGGGGAATTCTCATCTACCTATCAAAACTAGTTTCTAAAGCTACATTGATTCGGGAGCAATGGGGCACTTATCAGTCTCCTAGGCTGTCATCTAACTCCTCTTGGTGTCCTCACACTCCCAGGTGGCTAAAAGTGCATATTGATGGAGCGCCCCTTTCTTCTTACAAGGCGGGTATCGATGCAGTTATCCAGGATGATAGAGGATATAGCATTAAGGCTGGATATAGGCATTGGGAACATTGGGACTGCACCCAAGTGGAGCTCGAGGCTGTTCTCTCTTTAAAGAACTGGTTCGAGCCTTAAATGTTTGAATTGTGAGGCATCATAATTGAGGGTTATAACCAGAACGTGATCAACTTTCTTCGAAGTAGCATGGAGTAGCACACGTAGAACCAAAATCCACTTGATAGCCCATATATTGCTTTTCTTTTTGGACTTTAAACAGGTTATTTTTCTATTTTTTTTCCATTGTTCTTATAACAAAGTTGCTCATTTTTGTGCCTAGCAAGCCTAGATAGATAGTTTTTTGTTTTCGTCTGAGTTGGATTTAGGAGATCTTTTTGCTATTTTAGAACAGGATAGCTCCCATACTTTTGATGCCCAAGTGGCATAATTTTGTACACCCATTTGTACTTTTTTTTTAAATTTTAGTAATGCAAAATGCAAACCCTTCATAGAAGATGAAATAGTATTTACTTATGATCGTATTCAAAAGATATATTGCGCACTTATAAATTTAACCTAATTTGTAATGATTTTATGGATTACATTGTAGGAAGATCCACAACATGATTTATTTGATGAATCAAATGAAAAATACAAAACAGCTGATTTTTTTCCAAGACAAGCAGATTTCATGGAGAACTGAAGCATTTGGTTCCGGTGACAACAGATTCTTATTGCTTTCAGTGGAAGCATTTCTAGTGATTCCTATAACTGTAGCAATATTCAATTTAGAGAAAAGAGCCAAAATAATCTCAGCTATTTACAGATGGACAAAATGGTACCAGACAAAAAAAAAAGCCCAATTTGCTTGCCAGATTTGTAAATAAGAATAAAAATAGTTTCTAAACTCTTTAAATGAGGATGAAAATAGTCCCATCAGGATGACAATTTGGTTTTCTATTTAAGTAGTATGGATGCTATATTTGTATTTTACATAGTTTCAAATTTATACAATGTTTTGGTTCAAATGGTAGACAGTTTTCCTTATTGTTCTGCCACTTAATGCTTGGAGACAAATTAATGTTATGTTTACCTTAATGATTTATCGATAGTACTCTTATTCGTGGGGTTATATGAAATAGCTACAATGTTGATACCATTAAGAGTTTTAGCAGTTTCCTTTTTTGGTGCTTATCAACGTTTCTGAGCTGATTTGCCATCAGAGGGGGCCAATTTTCGAACATTAGAAAGTAAAAATATATGATTATGTAGTATGTAAACAATAAATTTTAATTAAAAAAATTAGATTTCTATTCAATCCTGTGTGTTCGCTTAGATATCAATTTACGCGGAGCTTATTCCCTTCCAGTTTTCACACAGTAAACAGTACAATGGGAAAACAAATTGTTGGAGAGCGGAGCTGGGCTGCCAAAACAATGTTGTTTTTCTTTCTTATCATTTCTTTCTCATTACCCTTCGTTCCTTTTTAGTCATTCCCTATATATGAGTGTATTAGATTCCGCATTAGTAATGTTTGGTGTGTTTTGCATCCAGACATTTGTCGGTGTCTCTTCTTCCCTTCAAGGGTTGTATCCTAGGGTTCCAAGTGGTGCTTAGGCTATATCTTGATTTCTAGGTGGTGATTTATCATTGCACCATACCGTTCCACATCGTCCTTCCCTGCTGTAGCAGCCCTTAGGACAGCAGCTTTTGCTGTATTTCACTGTAGTATTCAGATTCCAGCACTCCTTGCTCACTATCCCCATCTCGGACAGCAGCTCCTTGCTGCCCTGCACCCTCCCCGCTTCAGAACTTCATTGCCGTCATCAAATAACAGTAAACCTTCTGTTTTCTGCTGTCTCCTGGCTGTTCCAGCCTTTCCTACCGCACCTCACCATTTCGTTCGCCACCATTTATTACCTATTTGAAGAGTCGTCGTTGTAACCCTCTTTGAATTCAGCAATAATATTTATATTTCTACTGTGATTTGGGTTAACTCCGGTAGCATTTGATCTAAGAGCTGGCCTAACCCTAGTCGTATCCTAGAGTTTCCTAGCACCCGCCCCTACCTAAGTCATCTCCACCCAAATTTTTCTTTCTTATTCACAAACCCAAGCCAAATTTTGACTAACCCTAATTTCCCAATGCTGTTTTTCAAAATCAGCAACCCCAAATTAATTTTCCTACACCTTTAACCCTCCTTCACTTCACAACCCTAAACCCTAGCCATATTACCAAGAAGATACATGCCTGAGCCCACCTGAGAGAAGATACAACAAGAAATTCGTCGACTTCAACGGGAGAATCTGAAGATAAAACATGAGATACAAAGCCAGTTTCAACTAGCTTATTATAGACATAGTGTTCAAACCCTAGCTTCAGAAGTGAATAGGCAACATCACCAAGCGATTACCACATCTTATACACAGTTCAACCTCTGGGTCTTACAGCCAAAGTACACTAAGTAGAACACTCAAGATGACCCCGTTAAAGGAAAAAATAGTTCAAAATGAAGAACAAGTAGAACCAATCCACATCCATAAATCTATCACAGCAGGAAGTGTTTCAAGTGCCACGGTTTTGGGCATAATGAATCAATTTGCACAATAAGAAGAGTGATCGCTTTCACTGATCAAGGAGTGGTTAAGAAATAAACGTTGATCCAGAAGAAGATGAAGACTTCAGAGAGGATTCTCAATTTTCAACCAACGAGGAAGAGACACAATTGATTCTAGTTGACTCCAACATAGAGATTTCAACTGATATAACAACAGCTGTTCAATAAGGTATTGAATCTGATGTAACGGACGTTGAGAGAGCATCAACAGGACTAACCCTGGATTTCAAAAGGAATCATGAGTTTGAGTAGCCGAAATCAGACACGACAAACCCAAGTAGAGAAATTCAGACTTTTAAGATCCATAGACTCATCTCTGAGTTGCCCCTAATAAGGGAGGTCCGCTTATCAGAGATGAGACTCTTTTGTGCCATGTCGAGAAGATTTCAAGGAGTTATTAAGATGTTAGATTTAATTCAGTATGGTACATATTCTCAGATGTCCAAACAGAAGGGATGAAACACAACTTTGAAATTTGTATTAGAGGCTTGATGGGGAAGAAAATTCTTCAATAGGATCAAGAACATATCAGTGAAGAAGAAGAGGTCGCTCATGAGTGATTGCTAATGTGAAAGGTGCAACCTGCCACAGATTTCACCCCATAGTTAATTTCTCTTCACATCCTGGTTTATCAGCTACATTCTGTCGAGTACGAGGAGTGCAAAAAGAAGTTTACTAATGGAATAGCTCGATACCTAATTCATGAGAATACTAGTCTACCAATAGTGTCAGCTCAGACTGTGCCAAAAGAGGATGGATATCTATTCTACCAGAATGTGCTTTAAAATAATAACGCCTACTTGATCGACCTACTAGGGGACTATAATATATTTTCTACCTTCAAATTGACAGATTTGACTCCCTGCTATGAGGAGCCAGAAACTTCGACGAATGAAGTTGAAACTTCCCCAACACCAGGAGATTGACACGAAAGCTTTTTCTCGCACAGTTTTCTTGTGATAATGTAGCTAGCCGAAAAAAAAAAAGTGGGAGGCAGGCGTCAGACAGCCAAAATAGTGTCGTTTTTCTTTCTTACTATTTGTTTCCTATTATCCTTTGTTCTTTTTAGTCCTTCGCTAAATATATATATATTAGGATTTGGATTAGTGGTTTTAGTGTGTTTTGCGTTGGGACAGCTGTCAGCGTATCTTCTTCCCATCATGGGTTAGTCTAGGGTTCCAAGTAGTGCTTCGACTGTATCTTGATTTCCAGGAGGTGATTTAGCCTCCCCATCACACCCAGCCGCTCCACACCGTCCGTCCAGGCTGCAATCGCACCCAGAACAACAGCTTTTGTCGTTTTTCACTGCAGTCTTCCCATTCCAGCCCTCCTTCGCAGGCCCTGTCCCGGACAGCAGCTCTTTGCTGCACNCGGTACTGTAGCTAGCCGAAAAAAAAAAAAGTGGGAGGCATGCGTCGGACAGCCAAAATAGTGTCGTTTTTCTTTCTTACTATTTGTTTCCTATTATCCTTTGTTCTTTTTAGTCCTTCGCTAAATATATGTATTAGGATTTGGATTAGTAGTTTTTAGTGCGTTTTGCGTTGGGACAGCTGTCAGCGTAACTTCTTCCCATCATGGGTTAGTCTAGGGTTCCAAGTAGTGCTTCGACTGTATCTTGATTTCCAGGAGGTGATTTATCCTCCCCATTACACCCAGCCGCTCCACACCGTCCTTCCAGACTGCAATCGCACCCAGAACAACAGCTTTTGTCATTTTTCACTGCAGTCTTCCCATTCCAGCCCTCCTTCGCAGGCCCTGTCCCGGACAGCAGCTCTTTGCTGCACTGCAGCCTCTCCGCTTCGCCCATTTGCTTTCATTATATGGAAAACAGCGAACATGTTGTTTTCTTCTGTTCCTAGGCTGTTCCAGCCTTTCCTACCATGCCTCGGCACTTCGTTCGCCACCTCGCCTGCTGCCTCTGCTGTTTCAACATTCCGCTTCGCTGCCAACACAATTCCTGCNAAACAAGTTGTTTTCTTCTGTTCCTAGGCTGTTCCAGCCTTTCCTACCATGCCTCGCCACTTCGTTCGCCACCTCGCCTGCTGCCTCTGCTGTTTCAACATTCCGCTTCGCTGCCAACACAATTCCTGCCCCTCTTTTGGCTGTTCTGACCACCTAATCGACCTCCACCAACCTTGGGATATACTTTAGTGGTGTTTGTTGGTGTCATTTTATGCTTGTTATCATTTATTTCCTGTTTAAAGTGTCATTGTTGTAATCAAATTCGAATTCAACTATTTCTATTACGGTTTGGGTTAGCTCCGGTATCATCAATTCCATCAAGTGCGGCTCAAAAATAACTACAATTTTTTAGGCAACTCCTTGTCAAATAAAAGGCCTAGATTTTCCTCTACTTGGTGAACCCTTCCCTTATTCTTTTCTTATAAATAATTTGTGATTGTTTTTTGTGAACGTAATTGATTTGTAAATCTTAATAGACTTTTGGGTTTTTCTAGTTTTTATTTTCTGTTAAGCTTCTTTTATTTCGTTGATTTTAAATTATTATTTGGTGTGAATTTTACATTTTTTTTTTTGGTTAAGATCAAAAGAAGACAATTTCTTGTTCTTACTAAAAGAATTTAACCACGAATTTTAAATATGAACCATATGATTTCATGCATTGCGGCATTTTGTCGCATTAGAATTCCTAAATCCTACGATGCCCTTACCTAGGGGATTTGGTGTGAATAAAAAATGAGCCAAGAAGCTGAAAATAAAGTAAAAAAAAAGGATTTTTTCAAAGCAATCCATCATAAGAAGCAAATTAACCAAAATAACAGTTACTCGGGGAGGATTGACCAAATATTTTCCCATTTACAGGAGGATGTACGTTGGTGTATGCTTTTTGCTGATGATATCCTTCTCGTGAATAAGATGAGAGAAAAAGCAAAGGAAAAACTTGAATTATGGAGGTCTACATTGGATTCTAAAGGTTTTCATTCGAGTAGAACTGAATACAAGGAATGTAATTTTAGTAGTAGTAGCTCTAGTGACAGAAGTGTAACTTTGGGTGATCAAATTATTAAAAGGTGTGAACGATTTAGATATCTTGGGTCTATTGTTCAAAGTGATGGTGATATAGATGGGGATGTTAATAGTAGAATTCAAGTTGGTTGGTTGAAATGGAGGAATGCTTCGGGCCTTTTGTGTGATAGAAAAGTACCGCTTAAACTGAAAGAAAAATTTTATAAGACGGTGTTGAGACCTCCAATGCTCTATGTCGTTGAGCGTTGGCCTTTAAAAGAGAAGCATAATACTAAGTTGAGTGTTGCCGAGATGAGAATGAATAGGTGGATGAGTGGTTTTACACTTAAAGACAAAATGTGAAATGAATATATCCGTGATAGGGTTGGTGTAGCTCCTGTGATAGACAAAATTAGAGAAAGTCATCTTAGATGGTTTGGTCACATTAAACGTCAATCATATGATGATCCAATCAGAAGAGTAAATGTTTTAGATTCGACTTATGTCAAGAAAGACAGAGGTAGACCCAGGAACACTTGGGCTTAATATATTAGAACTAAATGAAAATATGACACTAAATAAGACGCAATGGAGAAAAAGGATTCACAACAAAGCCTTAATCCCAGCCCTTAGATAAACTATCAAAAATGCGTGTGATGTTAGTGTTTCAACATCCCATCCTTTAGACAAGCTATCAAAAATAAAATATCAGCTACATAATGATGGACCGTGATAAGTTCCAAAAGAAATTTAGAAGATCAATTAGAGATTATTAGTCTTACAACCTAACTATATAAGGAAGTTCAGAGTTACAGAATCCATCAAAGCAACAGCATCTACATTTTCAAAAAAAATTCAGAAGGTAATTAATCATCCTGAAATATACTGTCATTCACATGAGAAAAAATACAAGAGCAACGATAATTTCAAGAAAGAAAAGTAGGACACCCTTTAAGGTCTTTGCCATGTAAAATGGATTGAAACATATCCAAGGCTTGAAAGCATTCCTTGTTTCTATACATACTGCAACCTTGACATTCATGGGAAAATATGAAGAAACAAAATAAATAATGAAACTACCAGGGCAAAACTTTGTGTGGAAACCAAGTTATTAAACTTACCAAAAGCATTAATGTGCTCCTCTGCAGAGTAAAACTGCAGTTGGACAATAGGCCCATGGTGCCATCAACAAGTGCTTTCCTAACCTTCTCAGCAGGATAAACGCAAAGCTAAAAAAATGAAAAGAGATAAAAGCAAAAGATTACCAAGAGCATGAACTTACATATCAATATTAAGGAATAAATCACAGGCAGGGAGCTGAAAGAACATACATGCGGAAATGTGGCAGATAATAACTTATCAACATGAGCAGAAGTTTGATCTACCCAATCCTTTGTCCGTTGCACATACAATGATCTTGCTCCGAGGAAAGTATCATGATTTTTCACCTTACTCACATCTTCTGAAGGAGTCTGGGCTGACAGAGAAATTAAATCTTCTGATTGATTATGAAGATTGGCCTGCAATTGTCGAAGCACGTCCATGACAGTTTGGGTTGATCCATTTTTGTGCTGATAACTGCAGGTAATCTCACTGGTGGACGTCTGCAGTCCGCTGAGGTTTACATCATCCCTTAAAACTACTATCAAGAACTCAGTTAATCCAAGAACTGCATGTTCAATGCTCCCAGCATTTCCTGCTGATCCACTTATCATATTCTTCGTCACAAGCAAAGATTTTGTGAAGCGACTAACTATACCCGGAAGAAAAAAAGCAAGTGCATCAGCAGTTCCAACCTTCAAAGTAGATAATATAATTTTAAATAGCCATATAATCTAAGAATATCAAGTAGAAAAAAAATCAATTAATGCCCAAAGGCCAACAAGTACACCAACCAAGTAGTGCCCAAAGGCCAACAAGTACACCAACCAAGTAGTGCATGTGACAAGCACATTTTACATGCAAATAATTCAGAAGCGTTTCTGATTATGCAGCATAAACATAGCTTATTGAACTTTTCTTTGTGCATGGTGCTTTCAAAATACTCCATAGCATAAGTATACCGAAGTTAACCCAAATCACATTAGAAAAAAACAAATATTATTACAGGAAGCAGATAGAAGGTTACAATCAATGCACTTGAAAGGGAAAATACAATACCAACGACATGCAACTCAATTTAGGGTGGATCCTAGGAGATTGTGGTGATAGTTAGGGAGATCGGAGAGGTAGCAGCAAGGTTGGCAATGGGTTTCCGGACTGTGGATAAGTGGTGGCAGCGGTTAGGGACAGCTGGAACAGCAGGACAGCACGGGGTGACAGTCCAAACAGCAGCAGGTTGTTGTTTGGGGCGGCTAGACAGCAGGAAGATGACAAAAGGAAGGCATTGCTAGCTACAGCAGCGAAGGTGGAGGGCTGGAACAACAAGGACGAGGAGGAGAAGGCGCTTGGTAGGGGGTTGCTGTAGCGTGNCGGCAGCGGTTAGGGATAGCTGGAACAGCAGGACAGCACGGGGTGACAGTCCAAACAGCAGCAGGTTGCTGTTTGGGGCGGCTAGACAGCAGGAAGATGACAAAAGGAAGGCATTGCGAGCTACAACAGCGAAGGTGGAGGGCTGGAACAACAAGGACGAGGAGGAGAAGGCGCTTGGTAGGGGGTTGCTGTAGCGTGGTACGGCGGCAAGGAGTGCTGTGAAAAGATGCGAAAGCTGATACGAGGGAGATAATCACCACCATACAGCCGGAGCACCACCCAATCCCTTGGGTACATCCCTCAAAAAGGAAAACAGATTCCAACGACTGTCCAAACAGAAATCTAAAATAAAACTCACCAAAACCTCCTAATCCAAACCCTAATACACCCACATATAGGGAAGGGTAAAAAAAGAATGAAGGATAATAGGAAAAAAGTAATAAAAAAGAAAATCGAGACTATTATGGTGGCCCGAACATAGTCTCCAACTATTTGTTTTCCCGTGGTATTATAGCAACAACAGTACCGCGAGAAAACTATGCAGGAAAAAGCTCCCGCTTCAATAAGAAGTTACACTAGAGTTCCACAAACCAGAAAAAATAGCTATAAGAAAGTNACCAATCCCTTGGGTACATCCCTCAAAAAGGAAAACAGATTCCAACGACTGTCCAAACAGAAATCTAAAATAAAACTCACCAAAACCTCCTAATCCAAACCCTAATACACCCATATATAGGGAAGGGTAAAAAAAGAATGAAGGATAATAGGAAAAAAGTAATAAGAAAGAAAATTGAGACTATTATGGTGGCCCAAACCTAGTCTCCAACTATTTGTTTTCCCGTGGTATTATAGCAACAACAGTACTGCGAGAAAACTATGCGGGAAAAAGCTCCCGCTTCAATAAGAAGTTACACTAGAGTTCCACAAACCAGAAAAAATAGCTATAAGAAAGTGAAGATTTCTTGACAAGTAAAGCAGCTATTTCATATATCGTCAAAATCATATCTGTCACGTGATATAAACATCTTAGCAAGCTTTAGGTATTAAGTTCTTAAGAAAATGGAAAACCAAACAAATTATGTTGCATGTCTCTATTTCTCACATGATAGAAGAGGAATAACAATTTTATGAGGTGTAAAAAGTTTTCATTTGCATTTATAACCAGGACATAAATTCATGTACAAAAATGGGAAAAAAAGGATCCTGAACTCACCCAAAGTGGGGTAACTGGCGTTCAAAGGTCCTTCATGGGTTCTGGCGTTGAAGAGGTGCTATACTTGTGCATGCAAGAAAGAGCAAATCATTTACGGGCACCAAATGCTCCTCCAAAAATAGTTTAGGTAATCATCAAATATCCATTTTCTTCAAATGTTTGAGAAGATATCACCTTGTTATAGATTTCAGACATTCCAAACTCCGTCATGGATCCATTTAAATTGAATCATAATTCAAAATATTGTTCTTTTATTCCAAGAAAAGATGAGGACTCAATCCATAATGCCCTTTCTTCAAGTCATAAAGCAAGATTTTTTTTTTTTTTTTTTTTTTGCAATCATTTGGATTTATTTTTCTCAAGCAATGAAATTAAAATTTTGAACGAATAGAAACACTTCATTGGCATTATAGTGAAGATTGGATTAGTTCTATCATCTTCACTTTCTTCTCAAAGTCAAATTCTCAGACATTCCAGACACTTGTGAAAAAAGGTTGCATGAACCTCACTGGTTTTCCAGTAATGGTAAAAAATAAATAAAATGAGTGCTGGCAATTCTAGATCCAAGAAACATTAGCATTCATGGTTTGTCATTCTGTTCCTAGACTTGGTCTTCTTTGAGTTAATCTCATCCAAGTTTAAGAGTAATTTGTTCGGAAAAGCATGTCATCTCTATAGAATCTCTTTGGAATGCTCTGATTCCAATAAAAGTCGAATATTTTCTTGCATTCTCAATAATCTTCTGAGACAGTTCAAGAAATTCACTTGTACAACATAGTATTATAACCAAGATTATTCAACTTTTAGAATACACTAATCTCCACATCTTTCTAGTTATTCCTTCACGATTGTGATCTCCCAGATATTCCAAGTCCACATATCCTCAAATTATTCTTGTTAACCCAACTACCGCCCACCTTGAATGTTCCTTCTAATTCAAATTGAAATGTTGATTCTTCTTTGGCTTCTTTTGGCATTAATTTAAATGGTTATGCTTCAAAATAATCCCTGAAATATTCCAAAGTTGATGATCAATAGAGCACCAGAGTATCACATTTCTCTAATTTGGTCCCTCGATTAAACAAAATTAATCCAAATTGTCCCTTAAAAACAACACTGGGATAAAAGTTGAATTTTCAAGATACTAAAATGGAAGCAACTTTGTATCATCATTTCTATGTTATTATTTTTTATCAATTTTGTAAAGCTAAAAGACTAAAATGGAGAATTTGATACTCTAAGGGTGTGTTTGAGGTGGCTTATCCACAGCTTCGGCGTTTTCAAAACGCAGGGAGGGCGTTTGTTTCTTACGTTTGGAGTGTGTTTGGCCAAACGCGATTTTGTGTTAATACATAGACGCGGCCTGTGGCCTCATCCCCGCGAGCCAGTGTTTCGATCTATTTTTTACTTACATACCCCCCACACTCCCCTCTCACTTGCGTCTTGTGCCCTAGGTTTCGTTCGTCTTTCCTATCCTCGTCGCCCTCTCCTCTGCGTTTATTTCCCTAGGTTTCGATTGGTATTGTCGTTCTCTCCTCTGCGAACCAACATCGTTGTGCTTTGTAAGTATTTGGCAATTTTATTTTGTTGTGATCTGTAACATTGGAGCATTGCGTTGAGGGTCTTTGGAGTATTGAGTATAAATGCCTCTTCTGATTTACGGTGAATTGTTTTTTGTGCGAAGTAAGATGTTGTGTATACTTTGCATTCGTTTGAGAGTTTGTGGAGATGGTTTTCGTTTTTTGATGTTCGAATGCAGATCTGAAATTTCCATTTTGGAGAAATGAGGATGTTTGTATGAGATGGTTTTCGTTTTTTATGTTTGTTTTTTTACGTTCGTGGTTGCTAAAATTTCTGAGATTAGCATTCATTTTTTAAATTGTCATTTGTTTTGAGTGTGGTAAGTTTTGTGATTGACATTTCTATGGCATTTTGGAGAAATGAGGATGGAGGATTTTTTCTGGTTGTCATTCATTTCTGCAATTGACATTCATTTGAATTTTTTCTGGTTAATTTTGAGCGGCATTTGTTTCGACTGGCTTGCATGTTGTGGCATGGGTGTGTTGGATATGACTTGCTTCGACTGGCTTGCGTGTGGTGGTCTGGGTGTGTTGACTTGTGTGTGCTTGCGGTGGCTTTAGGTGTGTGGGTTGGCGGTTTAGGTGAAGTGTGCACATGGCAGTGGTGCCTATGAGTGTTGTTTATGGTGGCTTAGGTGTGCTTGCGGTAGCTTTTGGTGATAGATGCTTGATATATTTCATCAATTAAATTCTAACAGTTTTCATATGTTCACATGCGTGATGCGAGGCTTTGGAAAGTTCACTTGCGCACCATATAATCCCTATGCACTTGCATGGCTAACAATTAAAGCTTATTCCTGTGAGGAAAACTTTGTAAAGTAACCTTATTCATAGGAGCTACTAGTTTAAAATCAACAGTCAACTTGCTATGTTGAAGTTGTTTATCTCTTTTTTCTTGCATAAACTTTTGACGATTCTCATAAAAAACCAAGATCATCCAATATGGATGTATTGCTTGTATGCTCCTTGAAAATCTTAAACATTTGATTACCTTGCTCAAGTTTCACCTCCTCAATGTCTTTGCTATCAGTGACGTTTTTTTTTTTTTTTGCATTGCTCTCGATTGCTATATGCATCAGAAGATTGTTATGTCTAATCATTTTCGCAACACTGTGAGTGGTGTTTATGGTGGCTTGGGCGTGCTTGTGGTGGTTTTGGGTGTGTGTGTTAGTGGTTTAGGTGAGGTGTGCACGTAACAGTTGTGTCCGTGAGTGGTCTTCATGGTGGCTTGTGTGTTTTTTAGGTGACTTTGGGTGTGTGGGTTGGTGGTTTAGGTGATGTGCGCACGTGACAGTGGTGCATGTGAATGGTGTTTATGGTGGCTTAGGTATGCTTATGGTGGTTTTCGGTGTGTGGGTTGGTGGTTTAAGTGAGGTGTGCATGTGATTGGTGTTTATGGTGGCTTGGGTGTGATTGTGGTGGCTTTGGGTATGTGCGTTGGAGGTTGAGGTTGAGTTTAAGGTGAGGTGTGCATGTGAGTGGTACTTATGATGGTTTGGGTGTGCTTGCGGTGACTTTGGGTGTGTGGGTTGGTGGTTTAGGTGAGGTGTGCACATGACAGTGGTGTTTGTGAGTGTTGTTTATGGTGGATTGGGTGTCTTCTGCATACCCTTTCGGTTGGGTGTGTTGTGTTTATGGTGGCTTGTGTTCTATGTTTCAAATGTGTTTTTTTATTATGTTATGTTTTTGTTTCTATTGGTGCTTTATTTTATTATCAATACCAGTAAATGTATGCATCCATAGCTTTATTAGTCTCATTATGGCTAAGAACAAAGAAGCGGTTACCTCAGCAATGTGAGACAAGGATGCTACAAATATTTTCTGCAATCTCGCTATTAAGAAGATCGCACTTGGAAATAGGCCCATCACTTACTTTAACAAAGAAGGGTGATAGAATATTCTAAGAAGTTTAAAGAATTAATAGGTCGGGAGTATGATAAGTTACAATTCAAAAACAAGTAAGATCAGCTAAAGAATGACTGGAAGTTATGGAAGGTACTAAAATAGGGATCCACGAGATTGGGATGAGAACCTACCAAACATACCATGAATGCTTCAGAGGAAAGATTGACTGAGAAGTTAGAGGTAAAAAATGTATTCATGTGAACTCTTCAGTTAATTATCATTTTATTTCTATTTCGTCTAATATGCCCCCCTTCTCCACCCCCTCCCTCCCCCGCGTTACAGGCAGTACCAGCTGCAAAAAAATTTAAGGAGTGCAGAATTGACCGAACTTAGAAGATAAATTGGACGTAATGTTCAAGAGGGTTGTCGCGGCGGGTCAGCATGCGTTCAACCGAAGTGAGCAGGGGTTTGCAAGCATCTCAGTTGACTTGTCACCGAATCAGGTTACGGGTTATAGTGAAGAGCCTAGCATAAACACGAGGGAGCTCGAGCCCACGTGCTAATAAAAGAGGAGCGGGATAAGAAAAAGGACAAAGGACAAAGATGTTTTTGTGAAGAGCTTAATAGATAGACTGATACAAGTATTTGCAGCTCTGCAACCAGATGCTACAGCTGACACTACTATCGATGATTACATGATGGTTTTGGATGGAATTTCAGAAATTGTGGTTGATCCAACCTTCTATTTAAAATGTGTTAAAGTGCTCGAGAACCCGACCCACAGGCAGATATTTATGAGGTTGCGGCCCGTGTTGCGTGTCGAATATTTACAACTCTCGATTGACAAATGAGTCTTTAATATTTTTTGCCTCTTGAATTTGCGGATTGTAATGGATATGTTTGTTTTTTAAGTATTNGTTGATCTTAATTTACTAGAACTAAATGAAAATATGACACTAAATAGGATGCTATAGAGAAAAAGGATTCATGTAGTCAACCCCATGTAGTGGGATCAAGGATTTGTTGTTGTTGTCAAACAATGCCCATTCTCCCCCCATTCAAAAATTGAATTCCTAACCAACCGATATATGAACAAATCTATTCTCTATTCACACAACAACACTGACAATATAAGAACAAAACCACACAACACTGACCAACACAACGACACAACAATCCAACACTGGCCAACCACAAATCTAACACTAGACAACAAAAACCCAACACCCAGCACAACAAACAGATTCACATATACAGTAAACAGAAACACCAACTCCATCACCACCTTCTCTTCTTCTCAAATTCACAACAAATAGAAACACAAATATCACGGGCTCCATCACCACCATCCTCGACCCCTCCGGCCACATCGGCATCACCATCCCCAACACCACCTACATCATCACCACATTGACAACACCTCCATTATCCGCAGCTTTTCAAATTTGTCATGAAATATCAAATTCTCACTCAAAACCATAAAAAAATCGAACATAAACATCAAAAGCCAACGCATCAAGAGTCATCAAGCGGCTGAGGGAAGAAATGAGAATCTAAAACATCTAAAAAATTTTGTAAATCCACCAAGAATAGATTGGGAAATGGGATACCGTGCGAAACGGGACAATAGGGCAGAGGAAGCGAGAGTTCCGCGTGGAAGGTTAGGCTAGACAACGAATGTGAAGGTTAGATCGAATCGCGAAGGCTCAACGCAGTAAAAATAAAGTGAAGAAACGCCGGTCGTGGGGTCTACTCGTGGCCTGTGTCTTACTAAAACTGTGGTGCGCCGCAGGCGAAAATCCCCCCAAACGTTGCTAAATCGCGGTGTGAAGCCATGCTGCAGGCGAAAAGCCCTCCCAAAACGGACCCTAAGTTGAACGCCGGTCGTGGGGTCTACTCGCGGCCCGCGTCTTACTAAAACTGTGGTGCGCCGCGGGCGAAAATCCCCCCAAACGTCGCTAAATCGCGGTGTGAAGCCATGCTGCAGGCGAATAGCCCTCCCAAAACGGACCCTAAGTTGAATGAAGTTTTAAACTACAAAGAGTCATTTTTAGCAAAGCCGAGTCAGATGCAAATAAACATGTTAAAATGAATATGTGATAAAATTAGTGAGGTTATTGGGTAATAATTGCATGAGAGGGATTTCAGGAACAAAACCTATTATGTACTATGGAGGACATGAAATGTTATTTAAGAAGGTGTATAAAATTAATATGGAAGGATTGAAGGAAAAATGATAGATCAATGGGATAGCATAGTTAACTATTGTGTAAAGGAAAGTAGATTTAAAGCTTCAAGCATTAGTCAACAATAATGTTGTGGCATGAAGATTCATAAAGTTGATCCCAAATAGTCAAGTTAATGTTTGATACTTTAGTAGCTATATTTTTTATTATTCTAATTAGTGGAGGAACCTGGGAGTGGCATGTGATAGCCCTTGCCCTCTGTAATTTTTGGATGAACTCTTGTATAGCATAAAATTTTCTGAAATGCTACTAAGGAGTCAAACATTCTTTGCAACATTGTAACATTTATGTTTAAATGGTTAATTGTTATTGTAGTAAGTGATATTTTCTCATGAAATAAATTATGTTGTCAATTATTATGGAGCAGGAACTCAGTTTAAAGTTCAGGTAGAATATGCTCCATCTCAGTGCGTTCCGAAACCATGGACTAAGAAAGATAGTCGTGAAGGCACTATATTCAAGGGTATTTGAGCAAAACTATAGTTACTTTTGCAAAGTAATGTTAGCCTTTTCAATTTTGTATTTCTTGCATGAAATAGTCTGTTTTGTTTTATTTACAAGCATTCTTTTTCATGGATATGTAGATCCTGAATATTTGGAGTTTCTCGAGCTGCTTACAAGGCCTGCAGAGAATCTGCCTAGTGCGGATATTCAGCTTGAAAGGAGAGAAGCTGAAAGAGCTGGTACATTGTCACATAGTAATGTAATTTCAACACTATCCTTGTTCAACGTTAAAAGATAATTTGCATCTATTTTCATTTGATTAGGTCCTGCAAAGGAGGTTCTTGTAGTTACTCCCTTGATGGATTTCGTTAGGCAGAAAAGGGCAGCTAAAAATGGGCCTCAGGTAAATTTGCAGGTGATTTTATTTTCTTTATTGGTCCTGTTTTTATGAAATCATGTTATATTTAATGTGTCAACAGCTAAATTTATAATGTTGCTTTTTCATGAGCCAAAGTTCAACACTCTGGTTTCAATATGTAATGCACATAGGCATTGTGGAGGATGCTACTTTCATCATGGTACAAAAGGGACCTAGTTAAGTGCACCTTTTGTGTTTTTGTTGGCATGTTAGGAACTATGCAATAGTAATATTAACTGCTTGCATCCAGTTATCTAGATAAGTTGAAACGGTTGGAGTTTTAAATGCTACAATTAAATTCTATAATATGGCTATAGGTTCTATGTATATATTAGTCCTCTACTGAAATTACATTATTGCAAATTAACCCCAAATGTTTTTTGCAAGAAAGAGGAAGTGAAATAACTCAGCTATCAGCCAATAGGCTGCATGCTTAAGTAGCTTATGGAATGAGTATACACGAATCAATTTAAAAAATATCCATCAAACAGCTGACAGCTGTGAGAATAGAGCGGACTTGTAGAGTAATAATACAATAGAGACAAGAGCATAGAAAAGGAGGAATGATATTAAAAACATGTGAAGGCTGGAAAGCAGAATGCCCAACTGAGTAACAAAATTATGGAGAGATTAAAAATATCCATAAAATGATATCCAAAAATGATGTTTTTTTAACTTTCACACTGGTTCTAAGACAGGAGAATCTAGCAAGAGAACATTAAGAGACAAAAAAGCGTAGAAGAGACTAAAGAAGTTTATAATGTGTTCCAAATTCAGTTGTCTGAAATGATAGATTACAAGCATATAAAGTAAGAGTATTGAATCAACATAAAAGAAAAATAATGACCAATTAATCTTGTAGATCTTCATGCTGTTTCAATGGTAGTAAGAAGACAGTTTGAGCACACCAAGGGAGAAGGTAGACATAACAATAACCAACGGAGCAGAAAGAACGATGGAGTTTCTGCTTAAGTACTAGCCATGTCACCAAATTTTTTTTTAATATTAAAGAAAAAAAGTGGCATTATATTGCTGCTTAAAGGGTACTTAATTTTTTTTAAAATACCAAAGAGCTATTTGGAATGTCATTTGAGGAGTAAATTTCCTTCGAAAAATACAGAATTAGAGTAAGAGAGGGGGAAGATCTAATTTTATACTTGATGCTAAGAGCCATCTGTTTTTTTAAGATATAATGTTTTACTATAGTCTCAATTATCTTTTAAATGATTTTGCTTAAACATAATTTATGTGCTTTATTTTTTATTTTATTGGCTTTATTAAAATATCTTGTGTTTGTACTTATGGTGAAGGTATAGCCATGTAATGGAGGTACTAATCTCGAGTGATGATTTAGCATGCATATGTTGGGAATTATTGTTTTTCTCTTGATGGTATCTTCACAAGTTGTTTTGCTAACATAATTTGTATACAGATTTATATGCTCTTTTAGAATAAATATTTGAATGATTTGGATCTCTGCGAAGCATGGGCTAATTGCAGGACAGTTATCATATCATTATGGAGGGAAGAATCAAATGACTTTTGTTTTTTTCTTCTATTAAATATTGATACAAATACATAAAAGTGTTGTGTAACTTAAAGTACGCCAGACTTCAATTTATTGTCTTTCACTCTGTACAGATGTTGACTTCAAGTTGTTTGTATAGCATTCATCTTCATATAAGAACAAAGAGTGACAAAACTAGTGAACTCTCAAAAAACTTTCCTTAAACATTAATACTTTAATATTTTTTTTGGGAACTTCATCTATGTATCTCATGGTGTCAATATTATCCAATTTTCAGCTTATTGATTTCTTGAAATTTCATAATCACATCACAAAATAATTTTTTAAAGTTCTTCTTTTAATATTTTCGAAATTCATTAGTGGGAGTAATGTTGTGGCAGAGAACACCTGGCAACGGAAAACCAAGCAGAAGAACTTTATTTACTGGTAACTCCTTGAGCCCATCTTCCAAACGTCGTTCGGAGAAGAGAAGAGGCTCCGCCTTAATGGTATGCACTTGATTCTTGTAGCAGTTGATAAACACTTGGACTTTCATAGGCTTTAGTACCTTTTTGTAATTTGTTTGTTTTGCATATTCTTGTCATTTTCAAATATAAATTACTCATGTTTTTCAGACTTCATTGTTTCCCTGGTGCAGTCTAAAAGCATATGATTATGAAAATATTCTTGAACCAATAGAGTGAGGGCTTATTTGGGCGGATTTTTTCATGCGGCCCCTGCTAATCTCCTTCGTTTGGGGCGACGTTTTGATCGTGACAACTCCGACGCGCAGCGGAAAGCGGGCCGCGGGATCCCTCCCATGGTCCACTTTTACTACTAGCTTTATCCTTAGCAATTCCTCTCCAGCCCTTCCCGCCGTGATTCGTCTCTGGGGACAGGATCCGCAGCAGTAGCTGCGGAGATAGAGATGCCTGGAGACGAGGACGAAGAAGCCGATGTCGGACGAGAACAGAAGAGACAGCTGCTCTCTCTCGAGGGCAACGACTCTCTTGATGAAACTACCTCCTTTTGCTTCGCTCCAATTTTCGAATGGCAGCAAATCAAATGGAAACCTCTCTGCTTTTACCACTCCCTTTTTCTCCACAGCTGAGAGGTTTGGAACATTGGATTTTTTTCTCCTGGTTTAACATGCCCTGGTTGCGAGATTATGAACGCCTCCAAGTGCATGCGATTCTTCTCCATATGAACAAGTTGGCTCACACTGCCCTCTTGCAAAACTAAAGTCCTAACAGCCTTTTCAAAGGGCCATTTTTTTTTCTTAATTACAATCCCATCAAACAGAAAAATGGTACACAACGCCATGATCATGCATATTAAGTGGTTTGATAACAGTTGACCTGTTTAAATGGCACTAGGAGTCATCAATGATCCACTATCATGGAGTGTTGAAACATTTATGAAGTTGTCTTTATTTGAAAATTGATTAGGTGAGTGGACAAGTTTTCACCAAAACTCGAGGAATCTTTCTCAAGAAGTGAAGAGAAGAGAAATTAAACCTCCCAAATATTCAAAAAATAGAAGCACAGTATCCCCATTCTTGATTTTTTGTCTCTGCTTCTTGTTCTTATTCTTATGATCTAAGAAAGCCCTACCTGATTAATAGAAAAAGAAGACAGAAACCCTTGGCTATTGTAGAATAAGAAGCCACTTGAGATGAGCCCTTGATTGCCTTTTCTCATGCACCCAAATGTTTATGCTTGTTACTTGCTAAAGATAACCATTCCTAGCCTTTCGGAGCTGACGTACTTGATATGTTGTTAGGAATACTTCAGAAGATAGATTTGCTAAAATATCCTTAAAACTTAATATAATCTCTAACAATTAATTTCCCTTATATCAAATTTTCCATATACAAAATGGATAAGTATGTTAATGCACAAATATCTAATAGCTTGCTCATGCAAATCTATAGAGGGTATTGGTTGCTGCATAAGACAATCTAGTAAGGTCATGGATCACTTTAGCATGCATGCCAACAAAAGTGAGAGTTGGATTCTTCCGGGAAGGTTGATGGAGGACGCATGAAAGGAAAGAAGAGTGTTGTTCAGCCGATTGGATTCTTCCGGGATGGTTGATAGAAATGTTAGGATTGCTAAGCTTGCTTTTCACAGGGCAATTCAGTTGGATCGGGATAATGTTGGTATCCACGTAGAACTCTCAAATTTGTATGCCAGAGTTGGTATGTGACATTTGTGTAAATATTCCAAACAAAAATCTATAGCACTTTTAGTACTCGTTGTTAGGTGAGTTGTGTATCTGAACTTTTGTTCTATTTTGAAATAAATTTCTGCTTCTGACGTATCAAATATGTGGTTTTCACAGTTCTGTTTTAAACAGTTTTAGTAAAAGGGGGTAGAATGGTCACTTTTCCAGAAACAGCTGTCTGCAGCTGTTTTCAAACAGCTGCAACAAACAGACAGTCAGCTTCACCGCAACAGCTTCCCCGAAGCAACTTCCTGAGACAGCGTAGCTGCAGCTGTAGCTAAAAAGCTGAGAAGCTACAGCTGCCCTAAACAGACCCTAAAGTATAACAACGTTCACTAGACTGAGGACATGTTTGTTGCCTAAATTTAGTTAAGGCCAATATACTTTAGTAGCATTGCACCTTTGACTGTTGTTTTATATGCAATTTTTTTAATCGTTCAAATGTCTCCTGAATGGAAAGCCAACCCTCTTGAACCATTAGGTATTAATAGACTATGCAATAATATGAGTTTTAAGGAAGTTCTTTAAAAGGGCGAAATAAATATAATTATGAACTATATCGTTATTTTTCTAGAAACATGAAGGCTGGTTAGCTGTGAAGAAGTGTCATGAAATATTAGTGTAGCATTTTCTTTAGAAATTGCTAAAAATTACAATTTTAAAATAATATGATTAACAACCGTGGGCGGCGGGACTTGTTGTTTTTGTTTAGCCATGAAATATTAATATAGCATTTTCTTTAGAAATCGGCGGCTAGCGGCAACCGTGGGCGGCGGGACTTGCTGTTTTTGGTGTTTTAAAAACAAACAAAAATATATTTTTTCTGTTTTAAGTATTTTAAAATCAAAAGTGTTAAAAAAAATAGAAATAAAAAAAAAATAGATAAGCAAACATTATTTTACTTTTTTTTTTTGTTTTCAAAACTAAAAAACAAAAAACAAAAATTGATCCCAAATAGCCCTTCAAAGTGCGAAATGTTATGAATTCCCAAAATTAAATTCTTATAATACTCCTTTTAGTTCCATCATGCTTTGTGTTTTCAGCAACCAAATATTATTTTCAGAGTAAAATGGAAATGGCAATGCTGAGATGGATAATTTATAAATCTAAAGAATAATATAGCGGCTAATAATTATATAAGAGAGATTGAGTTATATGTCCTGAAGATAAAAAAATTGAAAATAGGCTTAGTTGGTATGCCTTTAATAGCAAAGGGTAGAACATGCACGAATAAGGCTGGGCAATAATGAATTCTACTATTATTTAGCTATCAATGATGCATATTCTTGACTCATTGATTTTTATAATTATTTGGTTATCAATTGAAATTCATTGATTTCTACGAGTACTGAATCACACCGATCAAACATGTTGATAATTGTATGTGTGAGATCAAAGTTCATTGATATCTACAGTGATATTTAGTCGTTGATCTGCATAATTGTGTGATAAGAATTCATTGTTTTACACAATTTTGTACTTATCAATCAAGCATGTTTACCATTTTCATTAATTGATGATCTGAATGGCACGATGCAAAGTTTCTTACTTTACATACAACAAATTACTTAGTTTAAATGAAGTTTTGTATGCATCGAGCTTTGCATTTGGTGCAAGTTCAATTTTCTTGCTTTTAAAAAAAATTAACTCTAGAAGTAAGATCTCGGGCATTACCATTCGTGCCTTCTTAACTTTTATTGTCTGATTTATTGATGTCTAACTAAATTATCATTAGGATTTTATGAATGTTGGTTAATTACAAACACATGCTCATACATGCCGTATTTCATGTTTTTTCATCATTTAATTTAAATTTTTTGTTGCCATGTCACAACTTATTTATAAGATGGTAATTGTGCTTTGCCCTATACAAAAAAATAACGTATATTTTTTCAGCATAGTTTGCTAGGTAAGCTGGAACTAAGTAACTTTAATGGTACGTTGCTAGCTTTTCTGTCATACTGTGTTAATGTTATTTTTTTTCCGAGTTACCTCACAGTGATCTATTCTGTTCCTTCTGCTTAGTCACTTGCGTTTATTTATTTATTTTTTTTTTTTTTTGTAGATTTTGCCTTTAATGTTTTGGATTAGGTTTGATCTAGCTTTGATTTGTTCAGCACACTGAATAATGATATAGTTTTTAGATTAGTCTTTTCTAAGCCTTTGCGTTCTGATATGCAGAATGTTTCAAAGGAAAGTGCAAGCAATGAAAGTTGCAAGGTAAAACAAACATGCATATTAGTGCCAAGGAGAGATGAACGACTTTCTGAAAAACCCACTGATCGTCCATCTTCATGCAGGAAAGAAGACACTCAAGGAGAAACAGGTTTACCAAATACTATCCAGTAACCTTTCATTCCTTGTCTATTTTCACGAACATAAGATATTCTCTACAGCTAGATAAACCTTACCATTCCCCATGTTTCACTTGAATTTTTATATTTTTTTAATTAATCACTGTTTTCTCAAAAACATTGAACCTGCGTTTTTGCAGGTCTCTTAAAATTTAATATCTTTTGTAGAAAATTTTCTTTTCAATATTAGCAGCTTCTATCTTTATTTGGTGACTAAATTGGTTTTCTAACTGCTTTATGCTGTAGGCATTTAGACATCTATTGATTTCTTGGCTGCGATATGTTTTTTCTCTCGTTGTTTAGTGGCTCTTATGGCATTTCCATGAAAGATTAACAGCATGGGCTTACAAATGAAAATTTCATACTTTTGGTTTTTTAGCGAATTGGATGTTTAACAGTTTGGCCATGGTGAGATTCTATCTAGGTGCTTGGTGTCTTTCCTAGCAATTAATGTTAAAATGTTGAGTCTGCTTATGCGAGCAATTTTCCTGTAGTTAGTGACTTTTATGCTCAACCTTTTCTTCAGTATTTTTTTTCTATTCTGAGAGGCTTGGTGTGCAATATATGAATATGAGCCATCATTAGTATGATCATCTTTCCTAGTAAAATTGCTTGTGGAGAGTGAAATTAAGTTCCTTCTCCCACTCTTATGTTAAACATGATTTCTTTTCACCATAGTTTTGCGATATGACATTGTGATATTGTCCCTTGTTTTTTAAAATGTCAAAATGCTGCAACTTAATTTGTTTCTTTTTTCTTTATACTGCCAACTATTTTATCTAATTTCATGCATTTCTTAAAAACGTTAATCATTATGTTGTGATGAATGGCATCTTAGGGTTTAGAAATTTTAATTCAGATTTGATATGCGATGCAAAAAGTCATTCAAGTAAAAAAAATTTACAAGGCACAAGTTCGTAGTCTTTGACAAGTAATTGTTATTTTTGGTTAAATCCCATAATAAGGTGGAACTTAACTGAAAAAATATGCTTTATTAATTATTGACTACATCTTTAAGATCACAGAAGACATGCAAAAATATTGAAATATGATCATCTTTTGGAAATCTTATTTTCGTTTATTTGATTAACATTAACTACACTTCCTGATCAATTACAAAGTATAGAGAGCAAAGAAGAACATAGAAGTCCTTCAAATGTGTTTTTTCCATTTTTTTTTTGTTTTGGTTGATAGTCAGATAAGAATTTAGGGATTAGTGACTAGAGAGGATAGCTATTAATTGTGGTAGAGTGCTAACTAAAGTTCAATATGCTGTTGATGTTGATAGTGATCATGTAAAAAATCCATTGAATTTTAGTGAAACGAACGATAATGGTCTTCATATTGCACTATTTTGTTTAAAGGCATCATCACCTTGTAAGTCACTTATACTTCGCTTGCTTTATGAAACGGATTATATTAATACATTAGGAAGAATGAAGTTACTAGCAGTCAATGTGTACAATAAAATCACTAAAAATGGCTCTTTATAGCTTTGATTGAGCATAACAAAAATGACAGAATACAGACACAACATTATGAAAGCCAAACTCAAAATGCTTTGCTTATATCATAATTACTCAATTATTGCTTGTTTTATAAAATAGGTTATGCTGGTGCTTTCAAAACGTTGACATCACCCAAAAAAATGCCCATACCGCATGAACTTTTTTTTTTAATATAAAAAAGCATTATTTTATATTAGAAAAAATTAATCAAATAAAAAATCCTTATCAATTTCAGCTCCATTCTGCACTCTATTATTTAGTGAGGCAAAATCTTATCCCATATCCTATCTCCCATCCTGTTGCCATCATGAAAATAAAAGAAAATGTTAAACCCCTCTTCTCGTAGAACTTGCTAGCTCATTTTCCTAATTTAGCTTCAAGTCTCTCTTTTGCACTCAGTGTTGATCTCCTATCTCTCTTGCTCAATCTGCCGCTTGCTCTCATCACTCGAATGTTTGATCACTTACTCTCTCAGTTGAACCATCAAACTTTCACTCTCGTTTCTCACATGTTGCCCCCTTGCCTTGCCCGCTACCTGCACTGCTCCCACTCTGCTGCTCCAAATACTTTGCAACCCATTGCGATCAAAGAAACTAGGAAGTTGCATGGGAGTTTGCTGGAGGCATCACCAATGGGATCAGTTGCGTTAATATATATATATATATATATATATATATATATATATATATAAAAGAGAAAATTTCTTGAGAACCTTGCAACACAAAACCTGTGTAAAGCTCTTCAACCCTCTCCTCCTCTCACATATGTAACTCTTCTAGAGTTATTTGCAATGATCTCCTGTATTTTTTTTCTTGTGCACATGGCTTGCTTTTCATTGTTTCCCAAAACTATCTCTCTTGAACGAGTTAACTTTGACATTATGCAGCATACAAGGCTACTGGCGAGCTCCTGGTTTGCTCTTGTTGCATTGAGGGCCCTTTTGAGGGCTGCTTAGTTGGTAGTAAGCTGTCAGAGAAATTTGGCATACATGGATTGGCAAAACCTAAGCTGACTGTGTGAAGCTTTGCTGCACCAACTCTGTGTATGTAATGGAATGGATGAGGATTCACTCTAAAGAAAGAAACATGTGCTGCTTTTATATCTGCAATGTATACACATGAGTGGATAGAATGCAATCATTGAAACTCAGTAAAATGTTTGCATATTGTAATGATAAAATACTCTCACAAATAATTGAATTGTTAGGATTTTTCAAATTGAACTTTCACATGGGCTATAATAGGTAGGTACAAGGTACAAAAATTTCTAAGCTTAAGATCAACATTCTGGGTGCTCTTATATAAGAAAACATACTTGCATGTGCCACAACAAACATGTTAAGCATTTAAACTTAACAGTAGAACATGTTGTGTGAGCTAAACCTGAGATGAATTTGAACTTGCCTTGCCTCATGAAACGTGCAATCATTCAAAAGCGCAACCATTTTGAAAATTTGCGAAGTCATTTAAATTTAAAACATAGACTCATCAATACATTAACTGTATTTTTTGAGTGAACTACCCTATTTATAGTGTAGGATCATGTCCCATTTAAGAAACTTTCATATCTTAAGAACTAAAGTTGACAAGATTAATATTTATTTTTGATAATAATCAAATAATAAATTTCAACAAAATTGTAAATGGACAGTGAGTTTAATTTTTAATTTCTATCTAATCGAACAAATGGACGCCATTTTTTATTTTACCAAATTATTTTTTCTTTGTTTTCATTACAAACTTCATTTCCTTTTTTAATTTTTGAAAAATATGAGTTTGAAGGGACAAACTCTTTGAGCCATTTCACCTGCATAGTAGGTCGAGAGTTCAATTTGGTAAATCAATGACATTCATATTATAATGAATGTTTAAACAAACAAGTAATGCAAATCATGAACTTGATTGATTATGGTTAGTTTATTGGTTTGAGTTGACAATATTTTAAACAATTAAGTTCAATAATTATTTTATCCTATGTTGGACTGTTTTTGCATAGCATATTCAGAGGGTCCACTCTATAAAATTATTTCAATTATAAACACAAATACTTAAAGAAATTTATCTTGATGATGGTCTTATTACAAGTATATCTTAATCTAAGCTGAATCTACCTAAATTCTCTTAAATCAAGAAAAAAAAATCAAAATGCTTGAGTGAAATTCATTGCTTTAAACCAAGGGCAATAATTCATTTATTTTTGCAACAATTTCTCGATAGTAATAATTTTGATATTAAAATGAGCTCTTAAAGAGCCATTATCATATCATGCTTTCTTCAATGATCATTTTCAAAGATTTTATGTAGTAAGAACATAATGTATTTTCTGATAATGTGATTTTATTACTAAATGGTATCACAAAAGATATGGTTATGACAAAACTTTCTGATTGAGTCATTTGTTGGAAAATGACATTAGCCAGAGCTCATAAGCTTCCCAATAATCAAAATTTCTTGAGTGGTGAATTATAGTGCACATGTTAGTATCTGTAATCTTCAATTTGTTGAACTAAACTAGTAGTGACTGATGAAAAGGATGTTTTTATTAGGTTTGATGTGCTACTTTTGTTTATTAAGCAAACCACAAGTTCTATAACAACCTGAGATTACAAAATTTTAGAATCAATAATGTTTTTGTTAGGTTTGATCGAGTACCTATGTTAACTAAGTATATCGGGTTCTATGACAACCCAAGATGATAGAATCATAACAACTTAATTGACTTTGTTATATTCCTCCCTCCCTCCCCTATCTGCTTTATACTAATGACAATCACTTTTCTTAAATCAATTATTGGTACTATATGCTAAGCACTTAAGATCTACTAATTAGCTATAATTAATAGTTTTGACTTATGACTCAGAGCTATGATTTATTACAATGGATTGCATCAATATAGGATGTCTGGAACAGTTAATAAAGTTCTATTAAATGAGGATGAAATTTTTGTGTAGTATCTTAACTAAAATATTGTATGCTCTCAAAAATTTTAACCAAAAAAAACTCTCATAGAAGAGTTGAGTGATAAATGTTGAAGCTGAAGAAAGCCATTCAACAATCCTCAAACATCCTTTGTAGAAATAATTGCCAAAAAAATGTTGAAGGCTCATTGTAAGAGTTATTGAAGAGAGATTTTTAGAGCTGAATTGTAATAATGTTATTTTGCAAGTAGATATAATAGGAACTTGTAGAAGCACCAAACTAAAAGTTTTTGGAACCACCAAATGGAATGCCATCAACGATAAGCCATAAAATTATGTTTTGAGTAAAAATTACAGTGGAGAAGCTGTCAAAGGATCACAAAAATAGAGTTATTGATGCAGGGCTCTTGGGGGAACCCTGCACAGGTTTGTTTCAGGAGTTGGGAGGGGCCGACCAACCCTCCTTATCCTAAGGAGTGCCGCTCAAGGGAGAGTCCACTCCTAGTTATCCCAGTATTATATATTTTCTTTTGTGATGTTTTTGGGTTAGTTATTTCGTTGTGTTTGTTTCGGGATAGACTTTACATCTCCTTTTCCCTCTTAGGATTGTGTCCAAGGGTTTGTCATTCTTAAGGTGGTATTTATCCTTACAATTTCCTTCCCCATGCCTTCTCCGCACTACTTCCTTACCCTACCCTCGCTGCTCCACCTATGTTGCCGCCACCCAAACCTCTTGCATCTTCGCGACCATCACTCACGACATCCCTTTTTTTGCTGTTGCAGCCCAGAATAGCAAACCTTTGTTGTTCCAGTTGTTTTCACCCCCATTTCCCCTACTGTCGCAGTCGAGGACACAACCAATCCATTTGTTGTTCCGGTAGTTCCTCACCTCACCTTACTACTTCCATCTCCCTCTTGTTGCCGATCTACATTCCAGCCCACTAACCTCCCATTTGCTGTCTCTGGAAGCCCAATCCCTAGCCGACGCCACCTACACCTTAGTTTCAACCATGAGGCTAGTTCTGTGTTGTTATTTGTTGCAATTCCAGATTTCTATATTGTTTTGTTCTATTTTCCTATTTGAATTTAGCAATAATAATTGTTTCCCCTTGTTCGTGTGATGAATTCCGGTATAAAATATAGGAGTCCATTGATTAAAAGTCACAAGAGGAGGTGATTCAACGAAATCTATAGTCCCATTCGTATTTAGTCTAGCAGACTTCAAAAACTTGTACTATAAATTTTTGGTTTGATAATTTTCTCATAAATCTATTAGTATATATTATATTTTTTTGTAGAATCATCCATGAATTATTACTGTAGATCATAGTTGTCAAGGCATATTTGGCATCCATTATTAATAGATGCAATGCCATCATCAACATTGGTTTTAGTAGCAAGCTTAATGTTGATTTTTGGAAATTCTATCATTATGTATTGAATGTAAATCTTGGAGTTGGTGAAAAGTAGGAGGATCTGATATTTTTATTGATGGTTTATGATATAAAATCAAATTAGTACATCAAAAATTAGCTTATTGAAAGATTTTTTTTCGATTCCATTTGCTATTTTACACCTACAAGGATTCAAATAAACCCTGATCTTATTGCCTGGTTTGATTTCTACAGTTATCCAATCTTTATCTATAATATACTTATAATTATTATTGTCAATGTTATATTTCCTGTAAATATTTTCATGCAAATCATGCATTTGACTGATGAATAATGCAGTAGGATATGATGCTAAAGTTTTAACAAACTTTTTAATGGATGTACAACAAATTCATAGAGTTGAAATTGATAAAAAAAAATTAGGGATTTTTGCATACATGCCACAAAATTCTTATGCATAAACATATCTAACACCCTAACTTCAATTTATACATACATGCCACCTTTTCCATGGATAAAAAAAATGAAATACACCTTTTTTAGTCATATGTACTTTGGGGTGTATGTAAAAATTGATGTTTGGTTGTTAGATATGTATGTGCATAAGAATTCAGTGGTATGTATTTAAATCTTCCAAAAAATTATAGGAGTTTTATTTATTATGTTCTATAAAGTTTTATTTTTGATGGAAAATTTAAAATATAACATGTTTAACATTTGTATGGACAATCGTTTTATGGAAAAGTAATGCAATATTTTTAAAGATCATTTGTGATGTGCTGTGATGATTATATTCAACTTCATATTTTCTGGAGGTTATTATATTTAATAAATCCTTTAGTAAGTTGAGAGAGTTTCACTGTCTCCATCAAATTCATTTTATAATTTTTTTAATCAAGAAACAAGAATAAAAGACAAAATTGATATCACTATTGTTATTCATTGCATGAAAAATAATAGTCTTAGGAATTGCATTATTATTTTGCTCAATTGATTCAATACTTCAATCAAGTATGAGTGGCTAGTTTCACAATTAAGGATAGATTCAAGTTCTACTTTGGTTTATGTTCTGGTATTTGTTCACATTTAATTCTAGATTATGGTTCTACTCATGCTCAAATTTAAATTTAGGCTCATGAATATGTTATAATACTGATCTTGGTGCTATTTTAAATTTAGCAAAGTCAGTTGCATTATTATATTGCAATGAATAGTCTTTAACCGTAAATTTTCTTATAATTCAGAGTTGTATCATGCATTTTTCTTGTGATGGTTTGTTTTAATTGGCTTGATATGATATGTCAAATATTTTTCCTCAAAAATATTTTTCAAATGCACGATAGCCTAACCACCTAAAGATATGATAATTCATTATTATACAATTCTTGAAAATCTTACGCTTTGTAGAAAGCCTTTTTGTCTGTCTTTGGTGAATTTCAGGTTAACATTTAACACTTGCTTAATTTATTTTGAAGTCATTAAATGAACCCTATATTATTAAATAGTAATCTTGAGATAAATATGTTGGCTAGTGTTGACCTCATTTTTAGTGAGGTCTTAGCCTCCTAATCTTAGAACCTAGGATCTAGTCTTAGGAGTTCCTGGTTGACCATCCTAGCGGACTAGTAATGGAGCCCACCTCCCATAGAACTTCAAACCGCTTCTTTACTCATTTTTTGTGAAAACTCGCACGAATGGTCCCAAGCACTCAACTTCTAGTTGCAAGGGCTAAGGACCAACATGCAGAGGGTCTGAAAATGAGTTCCTATAGGATCAAATGACCTTAGGTGAACAATTTGTGACTCGAATACTCGCGAACGCCGCACT